>DWMG01003237.1:0-12155 GCA_018244855.1 Elbella merops
GAGGGACCCCATTAAGAGCAATCGGCTCTGGGAGAACATGTTCATTGAACATTACTTTAGTTTTGTCCAAGTTCATCCGGAGACCGATACGACGTTAACGACGAATACCTCTCACACTTGCGGACAAGATTTGCGGACGATATCGTCATTCTGGCCGAAACCGTGCAGGACTTGCAATACATGTTGGGCAGCCTGGCTGATTGTTCTGCTCGCATCGGTCTCCAAAAATCTTATTCCTCACTATCCTGTTGCTAAGGATTAGTGTAAGTTATGGACAGAATTCCTGTATGGATGAGTACAACGAAATATGCAATTTACAGTAACTATAAAGACCGTATAAAGTTTTAAAAAACTGCTGCGATTGTAGTTTTAATCATTATTCATAATGCATATTTGTAAACATATATTAACTTATCTCATGTAACATACATAAAACTATATTTGATACAAAAATGCATGATAATCTGTTTAAGGATGTTCATTTGAACATAATATAGGTATAAGATATATACATCTAAAATAATTTTGGGGTTAAGCGGTAATGTTTTCGGCAAAATTACAAGAAGACTAAGATTGTATGTAGTCGTAGTAATTAGAAATGAAACAAAAGCATTTAAAATAGCTAGTAGATTATTCTAATACTAAACGGTAGATTTCCTTTGGGAACTCTACGCCTGTGGTTAAATGAAAGCGAGATGGACACGGCCAGACGTGCGCAATTATGTCAGCCGCCCATCAGACACTTTCTCGGGAGCCGCACGCCGCCTCGCCAGTTCTCGCCTCGCACACTGCCACCGCATCGGATACCCTAAACCAAATAAACGTACACTTTAACCACCAACTTTCTTCGCTCGTGTATACCTACAACCGAAAAAATGACTTCGTTTTATTGTAGTCTAATCACCGTATCAATCAATGCAGTCAATTATATGTAATCATAGCAAATAATATCATAACAAGTATTAATGGTTTAAAAAAATTCATGCAATCTCATAAACTCATAAAATCTCGTAAAATAAGTATAAAGAAATTATTAAATGACATAAACTCATCCAAACGGCTACATGCCGACGCACCGGAATCAGATTGAGTCTTGTATAATGACGCAGCGTACGTAAAACGGAGCGGCACGTCAGATGATGGCCGGCAAAACAGCGCAAATCGCGAGAAAATGACGAATGATTGGTGCCGTTAAAACAAACTGAAGCCTGTGCTTATGACGCGCCGACGCAATCATTGCGCTTAAAGCGAGCGGTCATGAGTTGCGGATAAGGAAAAACAGCTAAGTTGAATGTAAATCCAAAAATAACTGGATCTCAACACAATAACCGGCGCCGGCAATATGGCGCAAGGAAGTGTACTTGAACCCCTGTCATACAAGAAAATGAATATAAATAAGAAATGATTTGTTATTTTTGTTTTGTTTAATTATTAAGTATATTCTAATGCCATAACATAAATATCTGATTTTAATATTACAAGCATGCACTATTATAATTTATATTTTATTCAACTATAGTACCTATAGTATGTACATGCAACTCTATGAAACCAACAGTGGGACGCCCTTGATTATAATGCTAGGAAGCTCAATATCTCTCTGAATTGTATTTTTTAATAGGATGCATCTTTCCAGTGTCACCTGAAAGCTGTTTTGTTCAACGTTGTCTAAGCTGCCACCCAGAAGAAATAATTTGGCCTGGCAAATCAGTAACGTGCCATCCTTCCAACTGGGTGACAGCTCAATGGGTTCACAACCTGGGCCATCCACCGCCGTCGACAGACTCCAGAATTCCTATAGAATATCGCTGTTTAAAGATGGTCGCCACGCCAGATGACAAGACATGTACGTACTCCCCGGTATCTTAGAGCAACACAATGTTTATTATTATGCCATTTATAGTTATTATCAAACCAAGCAACCTTGCAACATTGCTGCTATTGCTATCTGAATATGTTTCGTAATGTGGATACTTCAATAATACGTCAATAATAAATGTAAATTAAAAACAATGCAAAACAAATAAATCAGAAAATTACGTTAATTTTGTATCTCTATTTAACTCTTCGGCACTCGAAGCTCCGTCTTCCCTATAAAAGACTTGACATGATAATTTGATTTTTTTTAACATTCATTTATACTTTCAGTTGGCAACACAGTAGACGTCATTCGGGGTTGCATTCCTCGTGCGCAGGTGGATTCAGTCTGCCAAGGCCTAGAAGCAGTTGAGAGGGCACGAGGACACAGTGATGCGAGATGTTACATTTGCAACCGCAACGACTGCAACTCAGCAGAGCGTTTCACATCACAGTACCTTCCTATATTATTGTCTATGGTCCTATACTTCATTTTAAGGTGAACGCATACTTAACACTCATGGTGTCCAATCAAATTAGGTGAAATAAAAATGCATGTTTCTTTGTAAATATTCGATTTTATTTTGAACTTTGTGCAATATTGTCGATTGGCTAGAAATTCCAAAGTGCCATATTCGATTAAATCACTCGTCTATAACAGTATAAGTACTTTAATAAGAGAAATAGTATACAAAAGGAGGATGTACGGTATACAGGTACTCACACAACACTTCAAATTGAAATATACCTGCAAGGCGCTAGATAGCGCTTAAACGCCGCTTTGAAAATGTTATAAAAATTTATTACTTACACCTTGAACTTAAAAAAACACAATAAGTTATATTTGTACTAATATAATTCTTATGACGCGAGTGTGAAGAGATTATTTTTTACCAAGAAATTGATACACTCGAACTTATCGTCGATGTGCGAATAAATTAAAAACATACCTGTTTTAAAACTAATGCCATTCGTAACATACATACCCCCATTTGTCTAACATCTAATTGGATGTAACATATAGTTTGGCCTTTATTCGGCGACTACCTTTTAATTCTTATAATATCTAAAAATGGTCGCCGTCTAGTCTAAAATTAGTATAGTTAACACAACCTTTACGATATTAGATATATATGTATTTAAAATACAATCTAACTTTAAAGTTTTATTGTTCATTTAACTGGAATATCTGGAACTATAGACTGTTTAGTATTATCTAGAAAGTTCTAAAGGTACACGGTAGGGTGAAACGTTTAGTGTTATTAATACGAAAAGATTTAAATATATTTATAATTTATATGTGAATTACTAATAGTTCCCAATACTTTTCAGGACTAGCTAATATATATTTTGCATAAAAAATAACATTTTTGTATATGTTTGGAATAAGCAATTTAAAAGATTAATCTAAGGTAGACCGAATTTAAAAAATCATGTTCGTTATGTTGTAAAAAAAAAGAAACATTAATAAACGTTAATAAAAAAAAATTATGGCCGAGAATCTTACACGAGATGCTCAAGAGTATTATAGTAAATAAAAAGTTAAAATAAATTCGAGTGTTACATTAAGTTAAAAAATATAGAACTTAAATAAAACATTTTAACTTATTAAGTAATGGAATCATAGACAAATTAAATTATTCTGGAAAATAAAACCTAATGTAATACAGATAAACTGCATACATAGCCGTTATCCGACCTTCATTAGTTAATTAGCCAGTTTAGCTCGTCCTGTGGCGAGTTAAGTCATTATGTTGACTTAATAAGTCAATATGTTCACTTAATCAAGTGTTGCCAGTTGACTACAAATTAGGTAGTTAAATTTATAAAAATGCATTCTATTTCAAGTGTTGCCAGTTGGCTACAAATTACTTAGTTTTTTATCTAAAAGTACATTCCATTTTTCCTTCTGTCGAGTACAAGTTATTGTCGCTTACACATGTCTCGTCCAGTACAAAGTTATCTCGTCGATACTGTCCTAATCAACTTACCCAATCTAACATTTCCATAAAATAATAATTAAAAAACAAAAATAGTCAGAAACGTAATACTTGTTTGTATAAGGTCTTGTTCATATTGCTGGACAATTCAACAGTGCATTGAGGAACATAAAGTTTATCTTTGTCAAGTTTCCATATGGACAATTGTAAATTTTAAATAAAAATGCCATTTTTGTACTACAAATGTAGGTACTTATATACCAACAACAACTAGTTCACAACCAAAAACCCCCAACATTACTAAGTTCCAGAACGACAAAAGAGAGAGGGTTGCCACAAATGTCAATAGGACGAAGCACAATTTTCGGCATAATACTGAAACTTCATATACGTGTCAACCCTCCAAGTTAAACCTCATTTTTATAAATGGTAATAATATTTAGTGGAATTTTGAATTTACGAAAATAACAATTACGTTATTATCAACCACACAGCATTAATACTGCAAATTTGTGATTTCCAAAATATCAATTCCTTCAATGTCTATCGATAATTACTTTGTATATAGAATAATACTACACAATCTTTCATAACTCCAAATTCAAAAACTATTCTATAATCTATGATATAGATACCATTGGAGAAATACTATGTTTGAAATCCATAATCATTTTCAATAATTGATATATTTTGGTATAACAATATTTATTTTTGAATCCTATCTAAAATATTCAGCGAACAACAATCTATTGCGAGTTGTGAATAATATTGTACTAAAGAAAATAATCGATTCTTCTATTAAAATCACAGATGCTATCATAACCTTAAAACTATCACCTACATTATCACCAGGGTTACCTTGATCCTATTTACGTAAATAATACGAATTTGATAAAAAATATAATCATATCAAAAAATGTAAAGTAAATGCATTTATAGATTATAATCGGTGGCGTTACTACCAAACGAAACATTTAGTTGTAACACATTCAACAAATACCGCGTGACACTCGGCTATGACATCATAAAATACTAACGGGAAAATTTGTAAACTCCTACATACATAATAATTTTACTCTAACAACTAATACACAATAGGCGTTTTGAGCGCGCGGTTTCATTAGCGCGCGTTTTTAAAATACGTTTTATAAGACAAACATAATATGCAAACGCAATTGTTCAGAAATGCACGTTTGCACCTATTAATAAGTTTTCTATTGCTAATAAGTTTCTGTTCTTAAAACGCGCGTTATCAAAGGACGTGCGTCAAAACACAAACTGTATACTAGTTTACATCTCTTTATATATCACATATTAGCGCCAAGGCACACGTTCAAAATGCCAGATTTGCGCATCGCTGTTCATACACCGTTTGGCCGTCATCGGATCGCCGACACCGTCGTTGCTGTTACTAACGATTGATGTCAAACACTGCCCTCCAACTGTCTTGAGTCTCGGACCCTTTTGTTCCCAAGTTTGCATTTTGCTATCGCTACAACTCTTCCACACAGCTCGACCGTTGCCCTGTTCTAGGCACAGACCTTCGTCAGCCATTATTTTACCCTCAGGCGTGTAAACGAGCAGCCTTTCTAGATCAATGTCGCTGCCGCAGTTCACACCCGCCGCTGGACCGCCAAGTCCTGGGGTACCAGCAGTAACCCCTATACAGCAACCTTTCTCATTCTTGATCCTGCCAAACCATCTCTCCTCTGTTGGAAAGAAATGTTGAGGCCAAACATTATCCAGATACCACTTGAAACTCTTGCATTGCAAGTTTTTACGTATCTCCAATCTATCGAAAATACTTTGCTGGCCGCGAATCGCCGCCACCGAAGGGTTGAATTTGAAGAAGAATTCCGCCCATTCATCCATCCAGACCGATGCCGCTCTAGCCAAGTTGGAATTCAATACCTTTGCCACTCCACCAGGATATTTGTAGGGGCTATGCCGTCTGAATATATGTCCGACCCTGGAGCAAGGTGTGATCTCTACTCTGGCGCCGCACTGCCATGCTCTCCACGACAGTTCTAGGTTCTCCGCTCCCCAAATCAACATGCCTTCGTCATAACCTCCCAAACGCCAAAACAAACTCTTTCTCACCGCGAATAGCCCACCAGCCATAGCGGGAGTTGGGTAAGGTTTGGAAGGGTTTTTAGATTTGTTCAACATAACCTCGCTGCTCGGCATGAGCCATCGAAAATGCAGTCGCCAGCTGAACGCACCCCAATGGGCGTCAATGCTCTTAGTGTATGCCAAGGTATCTTCGGAGAGTAGATCAATATGGGGACATATGAACACATCGTCACTACCCGCTCTCTCCAACAATGGTTCTAACCAACCGCGGGTTACCTGACGATAACAAAAAAATCCTTTACGATTTCTTGAACCAAAAAAACATATATTTTTCATCTTTCTCAACATTTACGTAAGTCATTTATCGTACTAGCTGTAAAACAACTTCATGAAAAAGACCAATAATTTAGTATAAGACAACATGAACGTCCAACAATTTAACGTGATCCCAGTATTACAACATTCAGATACCTAGTCTGAACAGAAGGTCTTGCATTATGCAACTTTTTTATACAAACCTCGCAATGAGCATCGAGAAACACTAGCACGTCACCAGTCGCAGTCCTAGCGCCCATGAGCCGAGCGCCAACCAGCCCGGTCCTCTCCTTACTCCGCAAAATGGTCACTTTGTCAAGTTTGGCGATCGCCGCGTCTAGATGCTCACCTAAGTATTTTCTATCACTTGCGTCATCCACTAAGATAATCTGGAAGTCAATAAAGATAATCTTTGCCATGAGACTGATTGATGGTAGTAAGAGCAACCAGACGGTCATTGCTTCATTTTTCTTCATGTTACCCATTACCATAAATATCTTGTTCTATCACAACACACTATGCCCTAAAATGCAATGTTAAATCCCATGATAAATCTCAACATCTATGATCTAGGTTGAAAAAGACAGCAGATTTTCTTCTGGCCAATACATAGAACTAATGGAATTTTCTGGAAAACGCCAATGGTCAACGATATCTGATCAGCTGATAGAAACGCAATGAGTATATTTTTCTACCTATCTATATTTTATTTTCTATCGAATGCAATGGAAACAACTAACACAACAACTACAAAACACTTTCTGAGACATGACCTTCCACAATGATGAAACTACACAGGAGAGATTATTTTCTAAATAAACAATACATTTTGTACTGATCACTTACCTCCTTCAATAACTCCTGAGGAGATCTCAAAATCACAGACATCACAGTTCTCATGAGGGTCGACCAGGCCTCGTTATGGAAGACGATAATCACACTTGCCGTGGGCAGATTCTCCAAGTCAAATTGGACACTCTTGCAGCTGAAAATGGAAAATGGCATGATACAATGACACATCATGGAAAATTGTGTACAGTTGTCTTAATTCATGAGATGAAGAGAGTTACCTGTTGCAGGTTTAGCTATGATAACATTAACACTGTGCTTATTTAAACTTTTAAAAGCACAATTCCTACAATGTGTTAGGCATAGCTAGGAAAATTATCGACATCACCAACCCATTGTCAATCCATTGTTGAAGAGGATTACAAACCGAGAAGGATTAGGGGCATAGTGTACTACACTGGCCAAGTCCAGGTTGACAGATGATATCAACATATTTGCTTTAACTTAAGTAGGAAACCTGTGGCATTTGAATTAGGATATAGCAGCCCATAAGACTTAAAAATATTTTAACGCCATGTAACCCCCCCTTTCCTTGACAGATATTTTCTTCTATTACGTTAAAATAAACGTGGCAATAATTGTTAAAACGCTACGACTAAAATAGCAATCGCCTTGCGTCGAAATTACTTAATTTAAGATAAGATAAACCAGAAAACCAAATACAATCTTTATCTAGTTTTATTTTCATCATGACTCATGTTACCCAGTTACAATCATTGTTTAATGATAATCATTTCATAAGACAACCACATACATACATACATACAAATGATATGTAGAACAAATATTAGTTAAATTTAATTATGAGTTCAGTACCTCTCACTCCTCATGTCGGGAAGGCTTCTGTTGATAGATATTCTATCACTCACAAGAATATTGTATGAATGTAAAGCATATAATTCCCGTGCAGTAATAATCTCTCTTGGTGATAGCTGAACGGGTCTGCCACCTTCGCCATTGCCGTCAATGGGAGAATAGTTGTTTCTATGGATAATTTCTGAAAGATGAATTGAATGAGATTTTGAAGATGTACTCATCATCAGCATTGACATTAAACTTCAACTATTGCACATTGGTGTTGACTCAATATGACACCAGTTAAAGCTTATAAGGACTGGTTAAATTTATCAAGATCTCCAACCCGCATGCCCAGCGTGGAGATTACGGCATAAACCCCCTTTTTGGGGAGGCTAGGTCCAGCAGTGGACTGAAATAGGCTGATGATGATGATGATGAAATGTACCACACACCCACAGAGATTGATACACAGAAATGCAAATATTACAGCTCTAAGAGCAGCACCATCACAACCTCCTTTAGATTCTTTGAAATTCTTTGGATGAAAACTAACAAAATCATTAATTTAGGAGGAATATTCAACATTCAGCGAAGCAGTGATAGCCTAGTGGTTAAGAATTCAGCCCCTCACTTTGAAGGTGCTGGGTTCAAATCCGTGGCGCGCATCTCTTTACAAAAGTGAGTTTTAAGTTTAAATGTCACTTGCTAACAGTGAAGGAAAACATCGTGAGGAAACCTACACACCTTATAATAATAAAAAATTAAAAAAAAAATCTATGGTGTGTGAAATCTGCCAACACACACATGGCCAGCATGGCAGACTATGACCTTAACCCTCTCAATATGAGAGGAGACCCATATTCCAACAGTGGAATTATAATGGGTCGATTAATATTTATTATTATAAGATATAAATATATAATAATTATTAATATTGTTTTTTTCACTTACATGAGATTCATTGATTATACTTCTATCGATTGTAAATAACAACGAATGACACTGATTATAGCTTAGTATGAACCTTAAATACTTATCTAATAATAAAGAGACGTAACATCAGGCCTGTAATCCCTAACGAGGTAGGCAGAGGAGTGTAGTACAGTCCCACGTTTCACCCGTTGTTAATTACATAGTGTAACATCATTCATCTATGTATTTAAATTATTTGATATTATAACTAAACAATATACCTATAATTACGTTTTGTTGCTGAAGTTACTTTGGGTAAGTATGAAAGTTAGGTAAGCATTAACAGACGTTGTAAAGTTAGTGCGGACAGACAGTCAGTGGCAGACTAGCCGCTTGATAGAAACCGTGACAGCTTTGGGAGTGCTTTAATATGGACAGCTTTTTGATATCCGTTAATTTATCCGCAATGTAGTGGTATGTGTATATTATTTGGGAAGAGAGATATTTCTATCTATTTTTAAAAATAATCCCACCGGAGCAGTAGGTTAAGTTTTGTTTATAGAAGAAGTGTAGAAAGCTAAAATTCTTGTATGATATGTTTTATAAATAATCATTATGATCAAACCTTTAATCTTTTGGACACAGGCATCATCTCAGAATGATAAGAATTAAGGCCACATTCGGCCATAGTCTGCCGCGTTAACTCGGTGCACGTTGCTAGGCTTTTAATAGAGATATGTATTGTAATTTAATTTTGGATAATAAGACAGACATGAATACTTACATTTGTCTTGTGTATATCATAAATTGTTTGGCAGAATATATCTTAAAATTCGAGTCGAGTTGTTAACTGACAAACTAGTGTTCTTAAAAGACGTGCCTAACTTGGAACTGCAGACATTTAAGTTTCCACTTGGATATGTGAGTAGCAGATTAGCAACATGCCTTTGCCTGTCTTTATATGATATATACATACATACTGTATATATAAACAAAAGATTATGCCCCACTTATGTACTCGTACTTATTTATGTACGGGTCTATGCAAAAGCTGGGAGATTCTTGAAGGATACTTACAAAGCTGATCCATTGCTTAAAAAAGTAGATACAACCATTACATTGCATGTATGAAGAGGGTGATGGACTTTGTGCTCTCTATCTACCCCGCAAGGGACCTCGTTCGATGATATATATATTATTTACAACAATGGTTCGTATTCACGAATATGAAATTTGCTAGGTATCTAAAAATTGTTCAGAGAATTTTTTAAAGGTTGCGTTTAACTTTTGTTACAATTTTAATTTTGGATCCTACCATCATATTTTTCCTATATTATTTGATACGGTATTTCTTCTCAATATTTCAGCGCTCTTGGTAGATAAAATGGCGTGTAATAAAATTAATCAGAAACCAAAATTCGCTACGTCATATAAGTACGTCACGCCACGTCAGCACTTCCTTGCATGTACCTAATATTGAGATGAGGGCAGTGAGAATTTTCATGAGAAATTTATTAAATGAATTTATTTAATCTTTCAGTCATTATTTTCAAAAGATTCATATGTAAAAATATGTAAACTTTGTAATAGGTAGTTCTAACTCGTGTGTTGTGTGCATGAAGTTGCAGCATATGAAGACACCGATCACGACTTTTTAAAGAATCATGAAGATGCCATTGTTTATTAAATTTCTCGACTTAATTTACTAAAATTTTAAATATTGCGAATTAAAGTGTTTGTGTTAGCGTATTGGACGGGATAGAATTTCAATATTGTAAAGAAAGTAACGAACAAATAAAGAATTTCCTAGTCCCCCGGTAGATGGCGTTAATTACAGGGATCGTGTTTCTCCTTTTAAATAAGAGAGCAGTCGGGAAATAAGAAAACAAACATACCTATTTATTGCGCCAGTGAATAAAAAGAAACTGCAAATTACTGCGTGATAACAATATAACCTAGCACACTGATAACTGAACCAAAGCAAAAACTCAATTTTAAGCGATTGCCTGCCTTCCTTAACTAACATGTTTACGTATGACTAATATTATATTTGTGTGAATAAACAGAAATAGTATATCATCAATACTTACGTAACATCACACCTGAAATCCCCAAAGGAGTAGGCAGAAGAGTGTAGTACACTCCCACGTTTCACCAATTACGTTTACGTCCCAGGGAAAAGATGATGAACCTATTGCCATACACCGGGCACACATCCAGACTGCGAGTCACTATTAGAAAAATCCAATAGTACCCGTCCCGGGATTTGAACACAGAACCTCCCGCACGGCAATTGCGTTTGCAACTCGACCAACAAAGCAGTCAGTCTGCACTTATGTATGTATGATGTATATATACTACTAAAAAATTCCATATCATACACTACACTTTCAATTGATATACATATATACGTCATGTTTAATTAACGTTAATATCTACCTGAAAATTAACGCGACCATTTGCCTACAATAGAGTACTAAAACTTAAAGGTGAACCAATTTGGAGCTCAAAACTCCTTATTGGCCTGACCTAAACTCTACCCCGACATCTAAAACTATCGAACTACAGTAAATCAAAGAGTTAATGGTGCACATGAACGTTATTATACAACTCTGCCGTGTGATATTATACTAGCAAGCTTAGGATAAAGTGTGTGATTAAAGAAACAATATAAACCGTGACGCGTGCACGTCGTCTCGCTCTCACACATGCACGAAAATATATTGTGAGCGTGACAGGGTATAACCCCACCTTCATGTTTACATCCACAGTTTAATTGCACGTGTTGTACTTAGAGTTATAGTCCTTTTCTTAAAGCAAGTTGATTCTTATTCTTGTGTGAATTAGGTTCAAAATGGATTACACCAATTTATTTCATAATTTACTGTATAAATTTAAAACTCTATGTAACATTTTCTGATGCTCTGTCTAATGAGTTGATCTTAAGCAGATGCACGAATTCTAACGTGAATTTTACCTCTAACGAGTTTCTCTTGTTGTGTGGTTTTAATATTGTACTCTGAACCCTTAATCGTATTCACTTTTCAGTTTATAAAATTTTAAAAAGAAATTATTCAACTAAAGTAATCAAATTGTGTTTATGTTGAACAGAAATCATTTATTTCGTTGACAGATTGAAATGTCGCCTTATAAAGTTACGGCGACCTTATAATTACTTACCTTACCTTAAAAACCATACAGGTCTGTCTGAATGCAATGCGATTTTTGTCGTATTTATTATTTATTTATTTATTTATACTCTTTATTTGTACACCAATATAAAATAACATGTATAAACATAAAAATAACTTAATGCTAGGTATACAAAAGGCGACCTTATCGCTATAACAGCGATCTCTTCCAGGCAACCTTCAGGTAGAAGATATTTAAATTTATAGTAACAGTAGGGGT
>DWMG01003238.1:0-12153 GCA_018244855.1 Elbella merops
GGCAGACTATGGCCTTAACCCTCTCAATATGAAAGGAGACCCGTATTCCAACAGTGGAATTATAATGGGTCGATTATATTATACTTTTAACTCCGGTCTCTGGTCATTTCGAAGCCCTATAGCACGTATAGCCATATATCTAAACGTTAATCCCTCATCACTGATTGACAGCTGATGTGTCTATCACTGCGCTTGCGCAGTATCACTTTGATGTCGGTCGTTTATCAATGAATGTTTAGTAGATACTACAGAACTTTTAACTATTAGAAATGACCTGCTCAATCTAAAATTACAATAAGTTGTGACATTAAAACTTAAAGAAAACCAAGCTTAAACGTAATTTCATTCCTGCAATTCTCAAAGGGGTAAGCAGAGAGGATGAGGAACACTCATGATTCATCAATTACGCTGAAGTATCACATCGGAATAGATAGTGAACCTCTTGCTATATACCGAGCACATGACCAGACTCCGAATCACTACCAGAAGTTTCTATTATAAAATCTAAATCACGGCTTATAAATGATTAGTTGTACTTATGTCTGATCCATTTTCACAGTGAACATGACACTGGCATCCAAAATTGTAATATTTATTTCAGAAGAAACCTCAAACAAAGTTATAACAACCTTCATAAGCTGCAAGAAAAATAATATTTTAAACTCTTGTTACCGTATAGTTAGTACAAATAAGATTTTAAAAAATTCTGCCATTTCTATATCTCATCAGTTCTATGGTAGCAAGTTAATGACGCTGTTAGAGACTTGCTTTTAGTCTATTTGTGATGTAAAGTATCGTTTTCATGATACTTTGTAGCGCTCCATCGTTAAGTATTGTATTGTTCATATTGTTAATAAATGCTATTTAAATAAAACTGCAAGATAGATTTCCCAATTCATAAATTATTATTTAGTAAATTGAAAGCACAGTGTCAAATATCTTTATGCTTACAAACCTGACGTGTGTCGTCTACATTAATCTGTCAGTCTCTGTGTACGTACGTCGAGTTTGCAGTTTTCTGATTGTAATATATATAGAAAAATAATAATTAATACAATCCTACTAAATATTTATCAGTAAGACGGGCCAAGTCCCTCCATTCTTTGTAAAGACAAGTTAAATCGTACTACATGTCACTTTCACTTGGTCCCTTTCCTTCTTTACTCCTCTTTCCGCACTTTGATGCTGCTGTACTATACATCAATCTTAAATATGTTTTTTGCGTATGTCAAACAATTTTTGTACGCCATGTGGATTTGTTGTTTTCCTTTTATATTGTCCTAAGTATTGGTTGTCTGGAAGAGATCGCTATAACCTATACGATCGCTGATTGAAATAGGTCGAAAGCTTATTGCCATTCACCGGGTACGGATCCAGGCTCCACTACAAGAAATAACTATTATATGCGTATATATAGTTATAATGACCAACAATTGACAAAGCACAAAAAGTGTTGAACAAATATTTCCACAACAGTCACCACTCTGACCGCAGCTCACATCCGACGATCACTTGACCTTTGGATATAAAAACAAAATCGCCTTGTCAGGTCGTGCGCATCCGTGATGATGGATAGCTGTGGGTACGTTAGTTATATGTCTAAGCCCCGTCTGGCTGTTTGTGTAGTTGTCTCTGTGTTCGTAACAATCAAAGTATATACGCGTGCACTGATTGTCAAAATCTATTTTGACACTCGACAGAAACTGTGCTGATATACACTTCATCATCATCATCATCAGCCTATCTCGGTCCACTGTTAGATTCAGGCCCCTCCCAATAAGTGTCTGATCTCTTAAGCAATTGTTTTTTGTGCCATTGAGCTAATTTTTGGTAATGAAAATACATATTTATTTTCGTTTCATTACACCAGTGTTGCAAATGAAACATAGAATTAGTCTTACCGTTTAATTTACGGTCTAGCTTACATGAGCCCTGACTAATTTGAGCTATCCAGCTGACCGATACATTGTTTAGGCATACCTATTCTGCAACTATTCATCGCACTTAGACCAAACTGGGACAATCTTGTACGCTTACAGTAGAGTGGCACGCTGTTTTGTATAGCTTGGGACGCTCCTATAATGCGCTGGTTATTGTTTACAACTGTTTTATATAATAATTGCAGTTATCTAAATCGTATCACGTACCTACGATAAATCTGTGAGACATGTATTATAAATAAGGTTTCATTTTTAACGTATTATAAATATATATTTTTGGTTTCTAATGTCAATTTATTTTAAAACTTGCACAACAGTTCCGCTTCAATTCATTTGTTGTTGTATAATGAATTGAACTTGGCTAAATTATCTGCGATCCCATACATTTTTACATGAACAAAAACCGTTAGAGTTTAAAGAAAAATATTGTGGATATTAGGTGCCTACACAAGCGCAATATTTATTTTTTATTGTAAATCTTCCTGTCAAATGATCATTGCCGATATAAATTTAATTACAATACATAAGCAATGTTGCATGTATATTAGAAAAACAGATTAACTAATGATAAAAACATCAAGGCACTGTTTACATTTTTTATATTTAGGCACATACAATAAAATTTTATTACGATACAATGTTAAATATTCATTATCCCGCATATCGGTACCAACTTGGTCGGTCTACACAACGCAGACAATCTCTAAATACTCGCGAACAAGAAAATCTATTGGCCTTTACAAGCACTTTAACAGCACTGGTCTCTTGTGAACATTAGACTTATGGAGGAACTGGGCACTGTGAGAACACCCTTCACTGAGGACAGTTTACATTATTTGAAGATCACCGATACTGTACTTGGGTATATGAGTTCACATAAATCTCTCACCTTCTCGTGTCTGGCTTACAACCTTTAACTCATTACCATGATCAAAGGATTCGATATTTACTGACTGTACTTAGTACAATTGCGCGAAAAATAGTTTAGAGTAAATTTTTTCAGTAGTTAATAAACTATGAAAATAATTGTATGAAACTGAGACTTAATGTTACATAGCCCGTTGTAGTAACGAACAGTTCAGTGAAATGTAATGAAATATAAATGACGAAATTCAAAAGGTACCCTTCACTATCTTCTACGTTTTTCGGAAAAAGTGTTGATATTTGTATTATACTCGTATATATTGATTGATTCGGTGGCCAGCTATTTTCGGAAGTAAGTCGTTGGTCAAGCATTCGAGCTATTGGACAAGAATTTGAGCTATTGGCTATTTCTATTTTAGGCCGAGTATTTGCCATAAATCACAAATTAAAATATTTAAATTATTATTGTTACCCAATCAAGTCTTTTTAATTACCAATTTTCCATTAAGCCCGGTATTTTTCAATAGAGTAATTAGATGTTTGTACCTGAAAATAAGCAAAAAGACATTGTAATACAGAACATGAATCTTTGTTATCTTCAATATCAGGTCTAATCTCAGGTCTAATCTCAGGTTTACGAATAGATACTATTACTCTACTGAACTATTAGTACAGAACCGATAGCCGCTGGAGCAGACGTGTTCTGGAGTGGAGACCGCGACTTGGTAAACGTAGCGTAGGACCCCTTCAGCTAGATGGAGTGATTATATCCGCAAAGTGGCTGGCAGTGGTTGAATGCGAAGAGCTGAAGATCGAGCTCAGTGGCGTGCCATTGGAAAGGCGTATGTCCAGCAGTGGACGAGAATAGGCTGATGATGATGATTACTCTACTCGTTCTAATCATGCAGAACTTTATAGCTGTCTAATCTTAAGTTCATAAGAATACTTACACCCCACTCGTAACGCATGTTGTAATGATGGAGAACTTTACGCCGTACGAATTTCCTCACAACACTTTCATTTAACTTTATAGCGAGTGCAATATTGATATTATAAACCTAGTCTCCGAAACAGGCGTGCATGTATGAAGAGATTGATGCACGTGAAAAAAGCATGGCAGGTCTGCAAGGATAGTGATATTTTTCACTCTGTGCTTTCTGTCAACCCGGTAAGAGAACTGGCGTGAAACTTTGTATTTAAGTGTGTATGTATAAACGCAGTACAATACTCTCAATGTATGTTAACGCTTCTATTATTCTCAAGGAGATTCATTGTGGAAACATTTCAAGTGTTGGCACTCAACATCACTCGACTACACTCTGTTGCGACACGGAGCGGCAAACAGCCGCCCAAGCTGTTTCTGTAACGTGACCCTACAAGGGTGTTCCAAAATTTGACTCTGGAGGAAAAGTTATAAATACAACAATTGGTATAATGTCACTAGACGTTGCTTTTTAAAATGCACGTGTAAGATCAGATATGTACCTTTTAATTTTAAAAAACTAATAAGACTAAACAGTAACGAATTAAAATATTGTAAATGGAACAGTTTTTAAAAATAGTAGGTAATCGCTATGTGCTATATAGATGACATAAATTCTAAAATAAATTTGTTTGACATAATTTTTTTCCGTTATATAAATATCTCCAAAACCTGTGATATCGTGTACAGTAATTACATACTTTACGCATAAAGAATTCAACCAACAAACGTCAAATACTTGTCGAGGGCTCAGCTCAAAATCATATTACTGATTATCTTGTGAGCATATAACTTTTAACTTATAGAAGGTATTAAATTCAATCGATTTTCAATCTTATTATTATATAAAACAAAGATCATATTCTGATTTTTTAAACTGTTACTTGTATGGATATGTGTGTTACGGCATTGTAAGAAATAAATAATTTTAGGCCTCAGTTCAACCTTAACATTTAAAACTTAAAATGCTTTACTTTTATTTTAATATTATTTTTCTTACTCTTCCTATATAAGAAAAATCGTAACGCAGCAATGAGAAATCTCAATTGACCGCTTTACTGCCATCCATGTATGTACATTTGCAATCACATGTATACGGGACTGTCAACATGGCAACAGGCCAGTCTACGTTAGTAGCATTCGTACAGGGCATGTGAGGAGTTACCCTTAAATAATATTGATTCCAGTCCAACTGATCATATACTTGGCTACTTCGGAAGACTGAGTTAGTTTCATATGCCACTTACTCGTAAAATTGGAAATTGCGACATTCATACAGAAATATAATTTGTTTTAGCTATTTCTCGCGGTAGAAATGGGTGTAGCGATGGTAGTATTTCAAGTGAACAAGCTCAAATACCTTCTCTGTTCTGTCCTAGCTCAGTTTACTAATTTTACAGCAAAATGAAAAGCGGCGTGCTCAGCAATTAACTCGCAACAATTAGTTACGATCGCGGGCCGCAAGAACTCGCTTTGTTCAACCTCATCCACAATTAACTCACTACATAACAGCTATTAAGGTGAGAATGCGGAATCATTTACGTAAATACAAAATTACTTTAAATATAATTGTCTAAATATTCGTATAAAAACACTGATTACACCAAAAAAAAATACAGAAACGCTTAAATTTTAATTGAAACCATTTGCGCCTACGATTAATACGTTCGATTGTCGCCTCTGTTTGTTGTGTGTTCTTTTCACTTAACTCAAATGCTATCCACGCATTGTACTACTAGTTTAGCGGCAAACAGTACCGCGGACCACCAAGCCGGACCACCAGGGCACGCTTTGTTCAACCACTTTCACAATTATCTACCCAGCGTGGAATTTGTGAAAGAAAAATGTCGTGTCATATATCACTGTGTATAAAAATGTATACATCTGTAAACATGCGACATGAGTGTTACAAAAATGTAATGGAATTTATTTGCATTTCCTACTTTAAAAACATCTCCGTCTTCGCTAATGTGCTATGGAAAAAATTGGTGATGTATGCTCGAAGTCTTATAATACTACGAGAGTTATCAGTGTTAAGCAGTGGATAGCAAACGAGTTGAACAAGCAAACTGGGTAAGCTCATAAAGTACTAGTTGTAGGTATATTAATTACTATTGTCTGGTCTAAAATATGTGATTCTCAAAGTACATATTACAAAACATAAAAGAATTCCCTAGTCCTCAACGTATAGCCATTATTTTGAATGAAATTCTAATCCTTTTTGAGTTTGTATCCCTGTCCATGTACACACTACATGAAAGTAATGCACGTGGTTCAGCTATCGTTTCATTATAATCCAAATATGTAACAACTATTGATTGTATGTACATAACCGATCAATATAGGAGACTAGTACGCACAGATATTCACACGTTATCAACCTCGAGCCGAACATCTAAAACATACTTTAATTAATAAAATGTATTCCAAGAATTATCGTCACTTGCAATCTTCGCTTCGTTAGCATTTCCATACTTTGAAAGGTTATACCATTCTATAAAGTATTGTTACATGTTAATAGCCTGATCCAATTAACAATCCCCGATGCAGTCTTAATTAAGTCATGGTAGCATAAAATGGATAGGATGTGCGCAACAATTGTCGCAGCTTGTGCCTAGGCAATAAAAGTCACAATGGCTTGAAAGCGGAATGCTTGACGAGAAAAATAAACAATTACAGATAGACACTCCCATACTAGCTGGGAGATCGAAAACCATTGTTAACTTGTAGTACTAAAGGCCTACTCACACTAAGCAGTGGTGTTTTTAAGATCTAAATAATTTTGTGTGTGAAGTACCCTTTACGCTGTGTGCGCTGCCGTCTAGTTGTTAAGGTTCATTTCACATGAGGGGTTTAGAAAAAAATATTAACACTGTTCTATGTGAATTGTGCCATTCGAAGTCGTGTTTACACGTGTATAAGATACAGGTCCTGCTTAATATGAAATAGCCACATGATTGTTTCAATATTTTCAAAGCATAAAAATGGAAAATATGTCGTAAGTGACGACGGAGTAATTATTAATCGCAAATTTAAATATTGAAACGATTCAGCATTGTTTAACGACTTTTACGAGCTCGTCTTTATGGTAATGGACCAGCAAATTATTTGCAGCTGGTCTTAAAATGCTACTGTATCCAGTTAATGTCTTTAAATATGTATCATGAAATTATTTAAGTTTCTTCTCCCATAAATCTAGGAATATAGTGAGATCGAACGCAATAATATTATTATTATTATATCGTCACACCAGGTCCCTTGCGGGGTAAGCAGAGATCACCGAATGCCAAATATTTCTAACACGTTTCGAATAATTGTGATTGTATTGCAGCTAAATATTTTGATAGCAATTTAAACATTACATACTAATGAATGTTTTCTTATATATTATCCCTTAGCTTCCTAGTTAGAATCTATCATTATCACTTGCGTCAGCACTTGATACACACTTTATTTTGAGATAATCTAGGATACTGGTTAATACTGGTTAAGAAGGACTCTACGGTACTTTCATGGCCATTTCATAAATTTTTTATATATATATGCTATACCACTAAACATTTTATAACCATATGAATAAAAGTATGAATTACTTTTTAAATCAATTTTAACTCATCTGTCTTCACTGTGACTGTGACGTATAAAAAAAATAGTTTGTTTTTATTTTGTATTCCATTGATAAACAATATGTCGCTTTATGAATAATGAGTGGAATGACTTTCTTTGAGCCGAGCGCTATTGTTAAAAGACCTTCGCATTTATGGAGTAAATATTAGCTGCTAGCCAGCTACCTACGATGTAAATTAGTTCAAACATAAGTGCTGTTAAATAAGAATATAATGACGCTCTTGAATTTTCCCGAAGAGTAGGCAGAAGAGTGTGGTACTCCAACGTATTATCAGCTATGTCTACGTCCCACTATGGGATAGATGGCTAACTAATAACCGAACACTGGGCACAGATCCAAACTCCGAGCAGCATCAAATTTCTAGCAGGGACTAGAAATTTCCACTAGAAAATATGAGTTAGAAAAATCCAATAGTAATGCCGAAAATGAAACCCACTACCTCTCGATCAGCAATCATGCTTGTAAACACTCGACAAACGAAGCAGTGACAGACACAATTTTACTAACTCAATTATGCTAGTGAAATTTTCTCTACAAGTCTAATCTAGATACACCTTTCATATCAGCACGTATCATAAATAATACACGCAGACACGAACTCTACATAACATACATTCGAACAGACTCCGCTCCGCTTACAAACAAAAGTGATGTGAAACTTTAAAATCCATGTCAAAGGTTAAGCATTATCTTATGTTAATGCATTGTCGGACGCGGCGTAAATCAATTATGGTACGTGACCCGTGGGGGTCAGGTGGGGGTTCGATTCTAGTTCCACCATCTCACTCATTGCAAGCGATCAACGAAGAAACTGTATTGATTTATATTACAGTAGAGTTTTGCTAAAATATTTCAATAAAAACGGGTGTAACATAAATATGATTAGTTACATTGAATATGTAAAGGCGGTCGTATTAAAAATGAGCCGATAACTTTACATTAAATTCCTTGCGGTGCCTACTAAATCGGCATGAATGACTAAGAAGACATTTCAATGTATTTAAGTCTAATGTTTTGTGTTATTAGCAAATATAAATATAAAAATGTTCTCTTTACTGGATCAATACAGTTGAATAGGTTTCAGTTCATCTATGGTGGCAAAATGGGATCGAGCCCAATAGTGCGATGTCAAAAAACACTGCAGCCAAAGCTATTGTTGTTCGCCTACAAACAAGATCTAAATATTGATTATTTAGGTATAATTCTTAAGTGATACAAACCCCGCAAAAATAGCAAGATAAATCTTAAGATACTGTCGCATGTTACTCTTTTTTTTTTTTTTCAACCCATTACAATTCCACTGCTGGAATATGTTTTCCTTCACCGTTAGCAAGTGATATTTAAATTTAAAACGCACTTTTGTAAAGACGTTACTCTTACTTCCTTTTTATTAATCGCTTACTTTACGACAGGTACCTAATACCTATTAGTGTTATGTAATGGCATGCGAAATTATCGCTGCTTCGGGCTAATGTCGTAACAGTCTTATTGTTCGTAATTTTACCTTTTGGATTCGCGTTAGAAATGTATTAGCGTGTAATTTCGAAAATTTGGTATTAATCAATCGAACTCAATATAAAAAAGAAACGTTCAATAGTTCAAATTGATGACGTCATAGGTATAAACATGCTCAGTAATGAAGGAAATCGTTAGCTTGAAATTCGTGGTCAACTTATCTCTATAGCGATAGTTCGTTTAAAATTAAAGAAAAAATACTTGAAAGTTTCAGCAATTAAACGACTTACACTAATAAGGTCCTTACACACTAAGTTTAGAAATAGGAAATGATGTTTGTGACGCGCGAGCGCTTGAAGTAACAATGCGTCTAATCGTCATGATTCAGCGAATGTGGGCATCTCTCGGTTGGTAATCTAATTGTCAGATTGTATTCTGATTTGTTGATTGTGTGCGCATCGATTCGAAGTGTAGGGTTAGCAGTGTACAAATTTAGGTAATATTAGGCCTTTTATCGGTGAAAATTTTGATGTTTTGTATATTTAGTTCGTTACCATTTTACAAAAAATAAGATATGTTACACTTATAAAATTACAAAAATAAAAATTGTTTTAAAATTATAAATCAATAACACAATTAAATTCAAAGGCCAACAGTAAATATGTCAACGGTATAAAAGTTTATAATCTTCACGTGTTATTTTATTAATGTAAGTCAAAGGTTATTTACGTTAAAAAAAACTATTTGTCATTCAAAAATCGTACCAGATATTTATATTTGATCACCTTATAATCTAGTATTACGCGTATGATCATTTTCTTCAAACTGAACCATACATAATATTGACTTTTCTTTCGACCCTACGCCTACGCGCACCCAGCGATTACTCGGTGCGTTAAGACATCACGTCCGCTAACAAAGCGGGCCCGCTGCGGCCGGCGCGGTATTATTTGGCAACAAACACGCTCGCCTTATAATAATATTGTCATTAGCAACAACCAAATGAAAAACTACCGTTTACGACCTTCTAATCTTTTCGAGAATCGAATGTGCTGATGTTTCAATCTGCTTAGGGTTCCGCTTTTAATTTACATTTTCGTATTACTATAATATTTTTTGAACAATGATCATTCAACAACAATGCAGTTGGTACTCCTACAGGTGTAATGTATTAGGCGTTAAGTTAGGCGTTAGGCAATATACAGTGGTCTTGCGACCAGAATAAGACAGCGGGAATCTGCTGGATTCCGAAGGCCCAGGATAGAAAGGAGTGGCACCGATTAGGGGAGGCCTATTACCAGCACTGGATATTAAAAGGCTGATGATGTGGTATGGTGCAAATTATTAGATTGGTTATTGAATTATTTAAACCCTTCCGATAAATTTGGTTTGTAACCAATTAATTATTATTTAACGGTATTTATTTGTTGGTTCTCATGTAACACCTTCAATTAAGGGTTACAAACGTGTATATAATGGCTACTGTAATTTTTTTTCTAATCAGCACAGGGTAGTGGAGGAGACGTACCGAAGTGCGTACTGGTATTGCTCTATAGCAACTTCGTAAAACCAGGACATAAAACTGATTGGCCCGGTTGGCAAGGCGTATCTACGACCGAGCCGACAACGGGCCCCATGCCCACCTCAGGGGCTTCGCGCTCCTGTACGCTCGACCCCCTGACGTGCGCCCGCTCTCGCGGGAGCTGGAAGGGTTGGACGATGCCGAATAGTATGGTCGGCGACCGACGACCACAGGCACCAACACCGTCTAACGACGGAGTGAGATCACCGGGGGGCAGTTGACCCCCTGAGACTGGCCGGGTAAGGAGGGGGAAACCTCGGGGCCCGTAACCTCGCACCCATGCGGCGAATCCCGCCGCGGCGTACGAACGACAAACATAGATAGATAGAAATATCTTTAATTGCAGACCTTGCAACGAAAAGCCGTGCTCTGCGATCCTCAACCTGTAAGCTCAGTATAGGTATTAAAAACCCTTCAGCGAAGGCGTAAGGCTGACGATGATGATTAAAAATTTTATAACAATGTACTTATGACTAGTAGGCAAGACTTAGTTCAATCGTTTTAGAATTTCAAATAGAATCGAACTCTTGAAGTTCAAGTTTAAGTTCAAGTACAAACTGTTTATTATTCATATTACGGTGCCAAGTTCCACCAACATTACAATTAAAATGTTACACCGTTTTGTTTCAAGAACGTATTACGTCGCCGTAGCCATTGTTTCTGTTGTTTGCTAAAAAAATATTGACGTAGCTCTACTGTTCACTTGTCACATGTTAGATACATTCTTACATGAGTAAGTAAATTTTATTTATCTAAAGATTACAAAAGTTAATTTTTCATTAACCCTTAACGCCTTAACCCTTCTTATTCTGCTAGGAAATCTGAGTCGAACATCGGAACCATAAAATGTTTGACAATGATAATGAATATTATATTATAAGGTGTGTCAATATAATCCAATGATTTACAATAAAATAAATCCATCAGTGGATAATTAGCATTAAAATAATAGTGGTTATAACACAAAAAAAAAATATTATGCTATAAAAAGAAATTGTCAAATAATAATACTCGTAAGACTTAAAATACATAATATGCTGTCGTCCATTTAATTTCACACTCGAGATTAGTTTTTTAATTGGTTATTAACTAAACTAAACTAATACTTCCCATTATTAGTTTATTTACTAAGCTGTTTGCACATGTTTAGCTTTAGTTTAAACCTTTTTGGAAACGTAAATTCTTGATATATTATTGTGTTTGCGAATTTCCTAATTCTGTCGCGTTGTCTCTTTGTGTCATTGTTCTCGTCAAGGTCACTCGACCTACCAGTATGAAATGACCAAACATGGTTATAAAGCCAAGCTGAACGCACTTTTGTACTGTCATATTCAAAGGAATCCATAAATGTGAATTGGACGATAGAACATTTTTTTTTTTAATTTAGCGGTTTAGGAATTAGCTCGCTGTTATGACCTACTTGGAAATGGGATACTTGCCAAAACCGATATTTATTTAAATAATGTTAAAGTCGGTAACGGGGAATATAAAATTTTAAACTTCCGCAACACAATTATAGAACAGGAACGGCTGACAAATCTGTGCTGCAAAGGAGTAGTCTCATATAAATAAAGACGGAGTGCCATCGTTTTGCCCCTATTATTTTATTTTATCAATGTGAGTTTTATAATTTTTTATAAGACTCACATTTATCACCACACACATCACACACACTTATCACCAAATTTTATCACTTCATAAT
>DWMG01003239.1:0-12151 GCA_018244855.1 Elbella merops
TCTGTTCTCACTGTCAGACTGATCCAACGTATTCACCTGAGGAGAGGCAAACGGAGAGGCACGGCCATACATAGATTACCACGCTGATCCAGTGTGAGTTGGCAAAGATCAGAACATTATAGAGAACTCTTTGATTTGCAGATTTCCTGAAGCTTCCTTCACTATAAAAGTAAAATTTAATTTAAAATAAACATTATTTTGCAAAGTAAGATGTAAGCGCCAGATTTGGACCCAGGACCCTCAAAATGGGAGACTGAATTCTAAACCATGAGACTATCACTCAGTTCCATAATCTTAATAGGTTTAAATAGTAATATATAGTTTATCAAGGTATATGCTAATTGTGAACTTATAAATATATTGAAAAAAGGCATATTTAAATCTATGCGGCGGGTTCGTATCCGCTACATAGATTTAAATATGCTTCTTGGTTACAAAACCCAAGTTCTTATGTAGCATTTTACACTCATTTACTGATATTCAAGACCGCTCGAGGGTCTGAGAAAACAAGATATGTATCGCACACAATATCGAGTAGACGATAAGAATCTTTTTTCTGCGCCACACGGTGTTTAAACGTCCAAAGCCATTTACTTACGTGGTTACATAATAACGAGGTTGCCAAACATTATATACGAGTAAAATCATTCTTTTTATTGTTGAACTGTAGGACACGAGTATTTTGTGAGAAGTAAAAGGCTTAGGCCATACACAGCACGCTGGCTAAGCAGGCTTCACGCGTCTTATAGAATTAAAAATAATCATAATAAAAAAGAAAATATCGATTTTAGATAGATATAGCTCTGGCATTTGGCGCTAATATAACAACATTAGACACAAATGTTCAAAGCTTGTAAAGCAAATTTACAAATAACACAAAGAACTATTGTTTTATATATTTATATATATTTGTGAGGAACTTTGATATCACGTAGTACTTCAATTAATTAGTTAAAGGAATTCGCTAGTCGACGAGAATTCCTTTGATTGACTTTGAGGGACAATAAGAACTACCAACAATAGTTGTGATTAGACGTTCAGGTCAGATAGCTTAATTAATGTTACCGAAAACCAATGGACTTCAAAGTGTAACAAAAATACAAGAGAAATATAGGGGAATATAAGGGAAATCGTTACGAAACATTATGTATTTAAATCTTTTACAAAACTAAAAGTGATATTTAAATACAATAGACATCTAATCTAAATCGAAACCTGGGGACGTGCAAATATATTCATGAACTATAATTATTTAATGAGCAACAAAAGGATTAAAACATGATTTATATACAAAAAGAAAAATTTGAGCACATTCCACGAGTAAATTTCATGAACCTATGATTAAACAAACCATATAGAACACGTACTAGTTAATTCATACGAGTTCAAAGTAAACGCGTTGTTTAAATTACCCGCCGCGGGATTTTATAATAATGCGGCCGCAAATCTAACCGCAAAGTAGGTGTGAGTGTACTGATTAAAACAGTTTTAGCATGGGAAATACGTTATTTTGAAATGCGTAACTATCGCCGAATAAACGGGCCCATTCAAGGCCTCGGCTTATTTACACGTATAGAAAACAATAGTACGGACATCTTACAATGGCGCCATAAGTCGAGTATTTTGGTATGTGTTTTGGCTTCTTCGTGAATAGTTCACCTATAGTCGTTCTTCGTTATATTTACAATCACTGAACACATAATAGTTCTTTCTACCCAGGAAGGCTACGTAATGTAAATTTGTTCAGTAATGTAGCGTTCAGCCACTGCTTTGTTACAATATGCTTTATCGAATCCTCTAGAATGTTAAGAAAAATCAAATGGTGCACGGTTGAATCTCTAGTACAAATTAAATGTTTGTTTTTATTTTCAGAAGGGTATTTTATGGCTGCAAGTTTCTATAAATACCAGCATAATATCATTATTATTATTATTATCAGCCTCAACTGCAGTAAAAAAAAATAAGATCACTCACAACGTTCTAAAAAATATGTGTTCCCGTCATTAATTGTACAATAATTTTACAATAAACAGAGATAGAGGTACTTATTATTTTTGACATCAGGCCTCTTACCAGGTAGGCAGAGAGCACTAAGTTCTAAATATCTATATCTAACGACCTGCAGTATTTCATCCACATTCATCACTTTTCATACGTGCACGAGGGTATGTATTGTATTTTTACAATAAGGCAAGGTATTTATTATTAAGCATTCCCTACATTAAAAACGCGGCTAGGAACAGAATACACGCGTTCCAGCAGCACGCCCACTGAATAATTTTAGCCCGACAGTGACGTACGACTGAACATTGTAATGCGGGTATTGCGTTTCTATGAAATACAAATTGTCATCCCCATTATTAAGATGTGGAATATAAGGATATTAATATAATGTGTTAACAGATGTAGTTACCGTTTGGAGCGCGGACAGTAGGTTAGATAACGTTCTCTTTTGTTTCTAGTTAAATTTAGGAATTTTGTTTTAATACTATAGTATGTCAGTAATAATTGTCTAGATGTGGACAATTCATTTTGATTGAATTATTTACCTTGCGAAAAGAACTACATATACATTTGTAATGTAATTTTAATATATTTTAAGTTACATTAAAATGTATTCAATGTAATCTATCTGTAGTGACATTTTGAAAGAGTTTGTTTTATATTATTTTTTAAGTTGTAAAGTGCTATATACATGCTTTAATGATGACTTGGCGACATATCATTGATACAAAATACGTAGAAATAGTAACGCCCATCTCACTTCTCATAATTTAACGGTGCGAAAAGGCCCGAAGGCTGTAGCAAATGGTTTGCCATTGGAGGTAATTTGGCAGGTATTATGTTCTAAGCGGCCTATATTAACTGTCTTATCTAATACTATTCTATTCAGTAAGATGTCATCACGATATATATTTGTTATTATTATTAATATACCAGTATGCTAGGTGCAGTATGCCTTGTATACATTGCGGTCTATACCTTGCATATATGGTGTATATCATGTATAGATTGCGGTGTAGGCAAAGAGAATGAAGTGCCAAATGTCTCTTTCTCTACATACTTAACGTGATGATTTTAAATTTATCACTCTATTCATACACGCTTTTGGTTTCAAAAACATATTACATTTATTGTGATATCTGATTCCTCAGTGGTATGTTCCTCGACCTCAATACCATGAGGTAACCTACACACCTTCGAATTTATAGAAAAAAATCCCTTACGCATTTGAAGTCTGCCAACCTGAACCTGGCCAGCACCTCTTCGAAACCAATGCCGCGTGGAGTCCCGTGTTTCATCAGTGCAACGATAAAACAGCCGATTAATAAAGTACCTACGTAATTACTCCGTAAAATGAAATCAAATGAGAAATAATTTTTTTGTATCCAAATTTTATTCATTATGTTTTTCGCGATCTAGTCGGTAACAAAAAAATAATACTCTATTTACATCGATAGACAAATTTAGCAGCAAAGCTGTTCCATTGCTGAGGTTACCATACTTTTTATCATCGCCAATACCACTATGCCTCCACACCAAGTTGTTTCCTCATAATGCCAGATTAAAATCCTGTTTTTAAAAGTTCTTAAGTCATTCTGTGATATTGTTATATTGTATTATATTTGACCACATTTTAAATATCTTCGACCTTTATATGAACTCTTGTTTGGTATTATATCAAAGCAGGAATCGTGGGAGAGTAATTTAGTGTAGATAATTGACATAAATGGGTTAGTGACGCTGCCATAAAAATCTATTATCCAGCCAATGGCAAAATAATACGGGCAGAGGTGCCAGTGCATTAATTTGCCGCGTAATGAATATAATGATATTAGAATTAATTTATCGTATCATAGTTAAACTATTTAAATATTTTCGTAGTAACTGTCAAACATTTCTTAGTCGCTTCAAATAATAAAAGGGTAAAAGTGATTTTGATATAAATGAGACTCTTTAGTAACAGTTAAAATTATAAATAAACTCAGCTTGTTTGTGAAAAGAAATTCGCCATGTTTATGAAAGGAAATAATATACATATATTCAGCGCGCTATCTATTACTGAAGAGGCTCAACTGCAGTCTACTCAGTTTATATCCTAATTTTATACGGGAGGAAAATGCAAATGTTGTGAATTTGTCTAAACTCCGGAACAATTGCACCTTTTTGGACAACTATTTCACCATTCGATAGATATTTATTTCTAGAACGACATAAGCTCTACACTAAGTACCTATAAACAAAAAAATTTTCAAATCAAAGATTATATTCCTTAACTAAGTTTGAAAAGCTCGT
Organism: Elbella merops; assembly: GCA_018244855.1. Taxonomy (NCBI): domain Eukaryota; kingdom Metazoa; phylum Arthropoda; class Insecta; order Lepidoptera; family Hesperiidae; genus Elbella; species Elbella merops. The sequence continues at coordinate 4,297 of DWMG01003239.1, forward strand.
AGATATTGAGAGCATCTGTAGCGTGAGCTTTGTGAATAAAGTTGCACGAAATAATGTATGGTTGAACTGTTCCTCACGAAAAGTTCTAAAAACAAGTTCGCGACAGTAAGTGCTAAATATAAAAAAACTCACCTACCTATTTTTATATTTTTTAACAATCATTATATTATCGCAATAATTAATTATCATCAAACCTATTCGGTATGGTTTATTATTTATATAAATATTTTTATTATTTAAATATTTAATATCGGGCATATACGAGTTTATCGTCGAGGTCCCGTAGTAAGCGTCCTCAACCGCGGACTGTTACACACCTAATATTTCACACAATAGTTACATACGCCTAAAATACAATAAAAATAGAAAACAAGAAACGCAATGAACTACATGTTTAGGATTTAAACCCTTAAATGGTGGATGCCGGTCGCGCCGCGTTGGGTTTAAAGGCGATTGATACCCCGCAATAGCCGTTGCGTTCACAATCTAGATAGATGGAGAGCTCGTAGTGTCGCGTATCGTTCATACAGTTGCACTGCATATTACCTTGCGACAGGAACTTGCAACAGTTTTCACTCCGATATACACATGAAAACAGGATAAACATGAAAACATTATAATAATATCAACAAAATGGCTTTTGGTAATATTAAAAAAAAAATACCAAAAGAAAGTCTACTAGTGCCATCTATATTTATAAATGTAAACCGATCAGTCAAATCGATGAAATGTCAGTCTAGTGTTGAACGTCACACTAAATTTTATTATCACTATTGACAGTTTTTAACAAATGCCGATAAAATAAAAAGGCATATTTTGTTATATGCCTCATATTTAATTAAATTTTATTTTATTCAGTATTAAAACAATACATTAAATTTGAAAATTATAAAGACTATGGTTCGTAATCGATTTGGTGGGTCGACATATTTATGACTTAAGCAGATGATTTCTATCATAATTATCATAGTCAATCATTCCACTGTTCTGCCTGCTCTTAGAATGAGACCAGTTAAGGCCAAACTCTACCGTGATGGACTGATTAACTAATTTCGTAATGCTTGCAAAATATTGAGCAACCCTAAGCCTGCCGGTTTCCTTAAAACGTTTTCACCCACTAGAGTAGCTTGTAAGACAAAAAAATGGTAAAACCAGAACTATGTACCAGGAATTCGTATCCCGTACGAACAACGCATTGTTATAAATATTATGATATTTTTATTGTTATTGTTTATCACGTATTTCGCTTTAACGTTAACGGCGTTGGCCCCGAACGAGCCCGGTCAAATAATCCGTATTTTATGCTGAAAACATTCCCGATTGCCAAATGAACCCGCAAGCCAAAGGTTACCTACGCCCGAACTACTCTATAGGGAAAAAACCGTTGTTACGTAGCCGGATACGTATCTCTATCACACATTATACACAGCTATTATTGCATATAACAGTGAAATATTGCAGCTGCATTGAGCGTGCGAAAAAGGCGAGTTATTGGTGGATGAAAAATATATGCCGGTGAGTGTGTATATTTTAAAGCCGATTCTATTTTTGCAACCAGATCATCTTTATTTGTTGCGACACTAGTTTTATTCGCTACCTACCGTTTTGTGCTTCGGTTGTTTTGCAGAAATGCGTCAAAAGGTTTGTATCCAAAAATACATCTACGTGTTGTTACAATAACTTTTTTCTTGGAATGTAAAATATTAGAAATACCTATAACTGGAACTGCCTCGTTGGTCAAGTGGTTGCAAGCCCACCTGCCGATTGGGAGGTCTTGGGTTCAAATCCCGGGTCGGGTACTATAGGATTTTTTTTTTAAATTCAGAATTTCTAGTAGTGACTCTGAATCTGGAATTGTGCCCGGTGTACGACAATACGCTCACCACCTATTCCATGGGACTTAAAGGTATGTGGTAAAACGAAGCAGTGTACTGCACTCCTCTGCCTACGCTTTCGGGGATCACAGGCGTGATGTTACATTTACGTCAGTTATCTTTAAGCGATATAATATAGAAGTACATACCACAAGCCACGCCTAATTTAAAATGAAATAAATGACTCCGTACTCAATTTCCGTTTATTAGAACGGAAATTGAAGGAATAAATTGCAAATGAGCGAATATATTTCACACATTAATATATAAAAGGGTTAACATGATCATTCATAAAGCGTGGGCCGTGCTTGTGGTAGCCACACTCTTCTTCGTGAAGATAAAGGTAAAGGTCAACGTACACTCGCAGTATATCAGTTCCCACTTGTGGGTAATTGGAATTTACCCGGGATATTTGGAATTTACCCGAGATATACGAACCGTTTATAATACTAAACATGCTGTAAAAAGTTTTTGTCTTATTATAGCTATTAACCGTTTCGTTAGTATTCATGTACCTACATGATTTCATTTTGTGCCGGCTTACCTAATGTATGTATGTTTTTAGAGATAGACTGGCCAGTTTGCGACTTTTAAAGTACTTCTTCCCGCTTTCACCAATAGCGAGAATGTTCGGTCTGTCTGCCATTTGTCCGTTTAAAAAGACCCAAAATTGTACATAGTTTCTTAAATAATGATTGATGAAAACTGGTAATACAGGTACATATATACATTTGTTTACCTTTCACGGAGTCTTGTGGTACATCATTTTCAACTTATTTAACGACCCTAAATGTCTCTTTCTATAGTGAGAATGAGTAAATACGGATAGCATATCACCACCTAGTATATAAATATATATCAACGAATTTGCATTATAAAAGATGCTAAGAGATACCATAATCAAATTTTATCGTATTATGTATGTTACTGTTATGCTGAAAATTAGCGGCGGTCATAACAAAATTTAAAAGCATTAATACACTGCTTATAATATAGTTTAATGTTAGCAAAAAAAGGACTCAGAATAAATCATTGTATAGACAGAAGCAAGTAGGCTTAACAGCCTGCAGGTAAATGGGTTTGCACATAACGAAGCAATTGTGGTATAAAGCGGCGGGAGATCGATCAGCGAGCGTACGAATATTGTGCTTGCTTAAACCTTTATCGCGAGTGTATACCCGCCGTGTCGTCGCTGTCAGCCGATAATCGGTATTTACCTACCCGGCTAAGTGAACTATCCGTGTTGGTTAAAATAATCTATTTAGAGGTTTTATAATAGTAGGATTTTAGCGGAATGTTAAGTACACACGGCATACGAGTATATAGCTAACTCATATACATATATCCAAAAGCATTTTAAACATATTCTGTCAAGAAGGAGGTTCACTTGCAAGGCTCATCAGGTTTGAAAGGAGCAGGATATTTATTTTTCGATTCAATTTGTCTGTATAGTAATAAAAACAATAATATAAATTTCATCTAATATGTAAAAAATCATTAATAATAACCAAAGGATTAAAATTTTTGTCGATAAATAATTTCAATCAAAAATTATCGAACTCTAACGTTGCTGTAATTTAATTATAAAATTAGATATAATTTATACATTTTAGGCGAAAGGGGAAAACTAGTTCGCTTAGTAAATGTATGGACGTACGGTCGCGTTACCCTTTTCATTCAGGTAAAGATAAAGGTGAGCTCATATTGGTAGCATAGAGACGGGTGTCGATAATTGACATTAACCCCAATAACCACTTTATTAACAGAATTATAAACTTTAATTATTCATTACCTTATATTTAGATTTTAGTAGTACCTATATCATAAACTTTACGTACTTTTTTAAACTGGGAGTACTAGATTTCTTAACAAAATCTAGTATGTAATCTGTATACAGTGAATAAAAACATCCATAATGAACTTTTCGCGACAAACACAATCATTCTATCACCATTTAGTATTAAAGGAAACTGAAAGGTTTAATTCGTTCATACAGGGACCTTAAACATAGAGCTTAGCACACCCGTATATTCATACAGAACAGAGATTGTCCAATAAGCATCAGATCATTGCGGCCGATTTAACCGTTATAAGCTCGCGCAGGTAATCATAGAGGCGGGCGTGTACCCGCAGCGCATCGGCTGTGCGCTTGTAATAGACATTTAACCCTGATAGCTGTACGTACTGACCACGCTACTGCGCGAATATCTAAAATGGGAACGTTTTTTTAAAAGTGGAATATCTAAAAGCGTGGTCGTTTTTTTTACAATGCGAGTCTTTACTTTTGGAGTTCATTGATTTAACGTTTCTTTATATTTGTGTATGTTCATGAAGAAAAACATATAACTAAAAGAATAACTGAAAAAAGGAAAAAAAGTTATGTGTTTAGGTAAGTCAGCGGATAATGTAGAATGTTGATATTTTAATGGCGGTACGTGCTTAATAAACGTTTCGTCGTAATTCTATTAAACCTGGTCTTATCTAACCAAAGAGTAATCTAGTCTTATCTAACCAAATCTAGTTATTTTAATGGATGCAAACCTATTAACTTTTCACTGCTGGGAGCGTGGTAAGCGTGACGTTACTGCATCACGTTGATCCGGTGCAAATCGGCAGACACACGAAATATTCCCTAAGCCATATACTCGTATTTTATGTTTTAAAACTGCTTTTAAGTCTTTTCTAAGTGCAGCAACACTTATAGAAATTTAATACGAGCGATCACTGACCCAACTGTCGATTCTACCATGTGTTGCTTAACTGTATAAATCATTTGCTCCCTTCAAAGACCTCAAAGCTACGAGCGCCTACATACATGTCAACCTAATAAATTTGATTTATAAAAGTACATATATATCCAGAAATAAACATATAAGTATTTAATTATATCCTTTACCAATGCAACCGTGAACGTATTAAATTAACTTAATCCATTATTATTGTTCTCGTTCGGGGTTTTACGAAAAATATTACAAGACTGAAACCTCAACAATACTTATAGCCGAAGTTAAGAACGAGGATCTTCGAAACAAATAGGGGTTCCGTGATAAGACACTCAGTTTATATTCAAGTACTTTCATTGTTACAGAACAAAGGATCCTGTATTGTCTGAAAATGTATTTTGTGTAAAATGGCTAACAAGCGCCCCAAATGGAAAGGGGACTGTCGTTGTGAATATTATCAAAGTCGCGTTACTTGATTTGTAACTTGATATGAGAACGGTCACATACGGTGTACGAGTACGTATGTGTATTTCATTCTTTAGCAATGGGGTTTGATCAAGAGTTGTGTATAACTAGAACGAGGGACAATTATTTATGTTTGAAAAATATATTGACTGCCTCGTGGGTCGTGTTGGTTGCAAGTGCGACTGCCGATCGGGAGCTCCCGGGTTCGATTCCCGGGTGGAACACTACAATATTTTCTAATTTAGATTTTCAGGTAGTGGTTCGGAGTCTGGATATGTGCCCGATGCAAGGCAATAGGCTCACCACCTATTCTATAGTGGGACGTAAACGTAACCGGTGGAACGTGGGAGTGTTCTGCATTCCTCTTCGGGAATTACAGGCGTGAAGTTACGTTACGTTGAAAAATACAATACTGTTCTGACAATACGACAAGATCTGACAATACAACAAAACAAGAAAGTCTATAAGTATAACTGTGTTTAGTAAAGGTTAATGCTGTATTTTAGAATAAAACATTTACTAACAGCCAATGTTTTATTCTAAAATTAAAAAACTAATGAGTTTTTTTCTACTATACTCAACTGATATGAATCATATTGTTATAATGATACTATTTACCAACTAGTATGATATAAAGTATAAATGTTAATCTTATAAATTTAAAATTTACTTATTCCCACATTTTGAAATTGATGAATAAATATAGAAAATTCAAACCGCTTACAAAGGTGCAATTTTGATATAACTATTTATTACATACATATCTTCAGACAGGTCCCTCATGGTATAGGCAGAGAGCACTGAGTGTTGAATTATTATTAGCTATTTGTTACAGATTTGTGTGGCAAAACAGTTGTTACGTGATAATATATAGCAACTTAATTCATGGAAATTTAAAAGTAAGCACTATATTTCCGATTTGACAGGTGGTCGTGATGTCACAAAGGATCATTGGCAAGCTTCGTTGGCAGTCACGGCGATAACAATCACGCGATGGTCTGTCTGGCTTGGCATGTCTCGACTCACCACCTGGCAAGGCGTTACGTTTCCTTCGGGCAAACAAGTTGTCTAGTATTAAATTTTTTTTTTTTGTTTTTGTTTTGGCGGACTCAATGCCAAGTGGTATTTTCCATCAGTCAACCCAGGTGATGATAAGACATTGGGGTAGGCACATATTAATTTTCCTAATCATATTAATTTTAACAACTCTAAAGTCACTCTCATTTCTTTCCAATTACACGAAGATTGAAACTATCTATCTATCTTTTTTATAGTCTTATTCCTTGATCGTTCGATTGATGAGTCGAACGTCGCTCGATCACGTATGTAATCCTCGAAGGGCTAGGCAGAGGAGTGTAGTACACACCCACGTTTCACTAGCTACGTTTACGTCCCATGGTGGTGAGCCTATTACTATACACCAGGCACTGATCTAGACTCCGAGTCACTAATGGAAATTATAAATTAGAAAAATCCAATAGCACCCGAGTCGGAATTTGGAACCAGGACCTCCTGATCGGCAGTCGCGCATACAACCGCTGGATCAACGAAGCAGTCATCTTCTTGCTTGTTCTGTATTTCTAATATAAAGTATAACTGGAAGAAAAGTACATTTAAAAAGATAAGTTCCTTATATTGATAGATATATACATTACTAACTAAAGGCGGACGATCTGTTTGTTGAGAACTGGAATAACGTTTCGAAACGATAAATTTCTTGTAGAACTCTGTAATAAAACTTCAATCTATACAAACATTTTCTTTAATTTGTGTACATACATATAAGTTTAGCTTGAAAATCAGGCACACGTGCCACTTGATGGTAAGTGGTCACTTATAGCCGTTTACAATACCCGAGGAGTGGCGAATACGATACCTACTTTGAATCAGTCCTCTTTACGCCTTTGTTTCAGAGCTCTATGTCATAGAGTTTCGGGAATATCTTAGGTGGGAGTACATTCCAAAATTTAAGCAGAAGAGGGTCGCTACGAGTCCAGTGGATGTTGATCAAAAACTCATTTTTCGGCTATTGGTGCGAGGGAGGAAGGGTGACACTGGCACCTGGCCAGTGGAAAGCCGGTAGAAGTGGATATTTACGTAATCCTTGACTATGTATTTGAGTATATATCTAATTAATTATTTGTGTCAAAACTCTCCTAAACCGGTATATATATGTATATGAAAAGATTAATGGATGTAGATCAGGATTGGATAGATGTATATGGCCCAGGACCGAAAGGAGTTGCGCCGATTATGGGAGGCCTATGTCCACCAGTGGATATCTAGAGACTGACGATGATGATCATGGATGTCGAATACGCACGGCAGGTTTATAAAAATATATATTTCGCAGTAGGTGCCCCCTGCCTACCCCGTAAAGGATCTGGCGTGAAGGTATAATAATTATAATACCTAATGCTTCTATTATACTCTACTAAATGCTCATTTCAATTATTATTTCTCGCTTGATACTTTCTATTATTCCGCGGTAAAAGAATTTCTGGACGAGAATTTCGCAACCCTTTTGACACGTTCCCGTTTTGACAATATCTTTCCTTGCACTCTGCAAATATTTGAACTCTTCCCTACTCCAAGAGCGTCATAGTTCGCGATGTCACCGGATATGTTTAAAGACTGCAGAAATAATAATGGATGATACGTTAAAATAATATGAAACTAATACGGGCAATTGTATGTAATATAAGTTTCTTAAATCTAAATCTAGTGAACGTATTAAATAAGTGCAGGATATTTATTAAATATGTACATATTTACGAGTCTCGTATATATATA
>DWMG01003240.1:0-12151 GCA_018244855.1 Elbella merops
CGGAGAGAAGTACAAAGTACAGTTGCTACACAAAGTGATTACAAGAATCTCGTGAAGTCAAAGTACAGTTGCGCACGAAAGGTAATTATAAAATATGCAATTGGAATACGAATAAAACTTACCAATCCCGTCGTATTTAGCGGCAAGGCATTTTTATATTTCAACCAATCCTCATAAACCTTGTCGTATGGCGGCCGACAATCGTTAGAGCCCATGTTCGTCATATGGCTCAAACTGGTCAGTGGCCAAGGCTCTGGATACTGGGGCCGAGGTTCGGCATCGGCAGGTTGGTCTGGTATGCCTGTCTAACCCGATAGTCCATTGGGCGGACCTGAATATACTGGTTGCAGGGGTCAATATTGTGGTCGTAGAATCGGTCACAATTGGGTGGTATATCGTATTTATCCGCACCCGTTTTGGATATTAGCGGACGGATCGAACTGTAGTCCGTCGTGGATGATTTATTCGAACAGCTATCGCTTATTTTACCATCCAACGGTATGATGTCCGGATTTTTGTCTGTAATAAATATTGTCTTAATGTATAGAAATGTTTATTACATATTTAGTGAGATTTAAGTACCTAATTATAAATTTGGTTCTTTGGATCGTCAAAGTGAAAATTTAGCATTAAGACGGTTGCATCACCACTTTGTTAGATGAAAAACTTGGTCATCAACTTCAAACTTAGACAGATGTGTACTGATAGCCCTTTTCAGTACGTCGCAGTGAAAGTAGATATAAACACTTTACCTAAACTATCAACACTTTCCGACTCTTTGGTGCCAGTGAGAGGTATATTTGAGGTTTCGTCTTGCCTTCTTTTGCCCTTCTCGTTTTTGTCTGCAACAAAGGTGGATAATTAACGAGACTTAATTACAATGAGGTGAGAACTGAATGAAAAAGTTATTGAATGAATGAATGACGAATGAAAGAGTGAATGAGTGAAAGAATGAATGAACATAGCCTCGTTCTGACTTCTTTTTTATTCTGAGTATCAAGGCGCAGTGCGCGGTAGAAGAAATGAGCGAATTATACAAAGCGTGTGGGACAATTTCATACAAATCATAATAAAAATAACATAACCTCACGCCTGCAACTTTTCGAATGGGTAGGCAGAGGGGTGTACTAATCGGGTTTGTCTGTAATTATGTTAGAAATCCTATATAACACAAGGTGATCCTTCTGCCATATATCAGCCTCTAATCCGGACTTCATGGTAAACTTTTTGTTGGAAAAACTTTATAGTAGGTACATTACCCGACTCGAGAATCGAATCTTACAGCTACTACTACTTAAAGCTTAGAGCTACAGCTACAGCTACTTAGCAGTAGTACTTGTGAGCATTAGACCAACGGGGTAAATGATAGTACTAACAATAAATACCTTGAGAATAATGCAATTATTTTAAATAAAATTATACAGTGGCAAGTATAAAATAAATAATACGAGTATGTTACGTGGTCGTGACGTAAACCTGTCACGTTAGACACGTAATTCAAAAATGCGTTTATTTGTAGTAACTTTTCGATATTTCCATTTAGATGACATTGCACACGCAAAATACATAAAACTCCAGTGAAAAAACGTATTCATGTATTTGATTGGTTTTCCGCTCACAGTCGAGATCTCAATACTGTCAATATCCAATCGTATTTCGTTTTATTCTGATATTATTCGATGGAATAGTATATTGGAGTGTACTACACTCGTCTGCCTACCCAGTCGCTGATTACAGCCGTGAGACTACGTATTTTATACATATATCGAACGTATAATCTCCGTTGAGCAGGTAAATCGATTGTTTTTTTAATACATATACATGTACATATATGTATAGCAACTTATAACTCGCAGAAGTTAACTAGGCTTCTCGCTATGATGTCTTAATACTTAATAGCGAGGTAGTGAGTGCAAAAAAGCATTTGTTTAATATTTTTAGTTTTATTAAAGAATTTACGCGTTAAAGACCAGAGTTAGATGACAGTAAGCAAAAAACGTAGAAGTACGAAGCTACGTGTCAAGTAGAAACGACGCAGAAATCAGCGTGTTGTATGTAATGTGTACAGTATTTTATAACTCACTCTCTCTCTTATTGCAGTAGCGACAGCAGAAAACAACGGCAGACACCGCTGTCAGTGTCGCGATGACTCCCACTGCGCCCAGTACTATTATGAGCACCGTCGTCAACTCCACCTTGACCGGCACTTGGGCTAAAAGGGATTCTATTAAATTAGCTAAACAGATACATCTATTAAAGAATACAAGAGAGAAATCACTTTTTATTTCATATTTCCAACGTAGCAATGTAGAATTGGTTGTTTTATATTTGTAATTTACAAACAAATGGTTAAACACTAATTAAATACACGACAGCAATCGTTTTTCTGGAAGAATAAATATATAACTAAGGAGCTATAGAACTAACGGGTTGGGATGCTAATAGGTAACCGAATAAACCAGTTAAACTTATATTGCAAATTGATTTCGGATAGGAAAAATGGATTATTAATTATAATATTATAATAATAATATAATTAATATATTCATAAATAATATAATTATATAATTATTTATGAATTAGCGTTGTTTAATTCGTATTTGTTTTTAATAAACTTCTTTTTATATTTATAAATTGATCTTTTAATATACAAGTAAAATCGCGGTTGTATTAATATGGAAAGTTTTAAATTTTCCCGCGAATTCTAGATAACATACAAAAGCAAATAACCAACCCGTGTGCCGCTGGGGGTACTTCAAGAGGCTCGAAGTGAGAGTCACGGGCTCGCTAGATCCTTTCCTGTTGAAGGCTTTCACAGACACGCCCAGCGCGCTGCTCGCTGAGAGACCAGACACTTCGAACTCCGGTTCATCGTTGCTGATGTTTCTTAACAGCAGTCCTGTTGCCATGTCGAATACCTTGGAAGTTAAAGTAGGTTTATTTGAAATTCATTTCTACGTTATATTAAATATTCATCTAAATATTAATAATAATCTAAATAATAATTACCACTGTAACTAGTTTAAAGTATCTGGTTTTGTGTTTTTTTCGTTTTCATTTCATTTACAAATATAAAATGCATGTTATAAAAAATCTATTTAAACTTACTTGCAATAAGAACGATTGGCGGATGCCACCGTCGTGTCCCGGGGTGCAGTTAAGGGTTAGAGAATCGTACGTCACGTTGGTGATCTCACAACCCTTTAGGGGTGATGGTTTATCTGTAAGAATATTATTTATTTAGCCAGCTCTGGCACATATAATAAATAAGCAATAAGAATAAAATAGTTATTGGCGTGAGCATTTTGCCAAGCCCTTAATGAGCAAACGTGGTCAAATATGGCCTTAAGTCTTTAATCTCTTGTTAATGATGCTGAACAGTAGCATATAAAATATGTTAGCATAGCATATGTTAGAAAATATAATTAAATTCTTTATACGTTTGACTCTGACATGATTTTGCATAATCATCCTAAATCCCTAACTCACATACAATTAGTCACTATTATTTAATTTATCACAGCGCTTCAGATACGTTTAGTATTTCATGTGGCATGCTCGGCTGTCATCCCCATCATTAGTCATGCGGCTCGGCGGTGACTAACAATCTAATAGCAAATTTGCGTACATTAGTCAAATAGGATCAAGCTATATTATTTAAGATATTTAGACTACTATTGAAAAATCTATAATGTATTCTGTAAAGATCGTGGAAGAGCGAAGAATTACAAGATTTATGCCTAATCATTACTACAGTAATTTTATATCCAACTAGGGTTGAACGTTGGAACTGGCAGCCACTGGCAGCACAGAATTTACTTCTCACATTTAAAATGTGTTTTAATATCATAAAAGATTTTCATCCTGGCTGAAAAGATACAGGTGTCCGTGCCGCCAATAATTTAACAACACGTGGCTGGCAAGTTCCTTACTTTAATATTGTTAAAAGTATCACACATCTATTCAAAACATATCCAAAGGCGAATTGCTTAGTAAAAAAATCGCTAATCTTTTCGTACGTCATTTTTCTCTTATCATTTAATTAGGGTTTATTATTTTTTGAATACATCATCCCTTGTTCCAAGGGAATGATAAAATGAAATGTAATTAGTAAAACCTACGTCATCGATGTCTCATCCGTTAATTATAACGTTACACATTAAGGGGTGGAGAGGGAAAGTGTAACAAATGATGACAAAATGTAGTGGTCATATATTTTTATGTACATATATTGTGCATCTTATTTTCATTATATGAAGAGACCAGCAGAGGAGACAGCCGTCACAAACGGTCCCCGCCGCCCATGTACGTTATCAAACAATCTCGAAAGGGTCTCTAGGAATACTATTAGACAACTGTTCGTATAACATGCTGCTAATAATGTACCCTCTGAGAATATATATTGTTCGTGTTGGTTTTTTTAGACTAAGTTAAATCGCTATATACTTTTAATAACTTAATATTTGATATCACGCTTTTTATGTTGCTCAATATTTCCTTGCTCTAGGGTAGACTGGTATATTCATTCCTAGTCTAGAACTTTACAGAGAATTATCAGGCGTGCAGATATTTCCACAATGCCTTTATTCACTGTTATTACCATATAAAAACATAATGTTAAAAGAAAACGAGAAAAGTAAAACAAAAACTTACCAGCAGGCAATATATGATACAAGCAGGGCTTGCTCTGTCGGCCGACGGAGTTAGTGCCGGTACATTGTACCCAGCCGTAGTCGGACGAAGTGTTGACCATGTAGAAGAATGTACCTGAGAATTAAATTATCATTTTAAAAAAATTAACTTGTTTATATTTTACCGAGACTCATTAAAATCTATATAATTGCATTTTTCTTGTTTTATCTATTAAGAGCGTTCGTTAAATAAACTAGGTCTGTTTGTTTTAATCGATTTAATTTTAAACAATTTTGTTTTATTGACTAAATAGAACGAGCGTATCATGTATTTTAAATATTATTTATTAGGTATAACGAATTTGATTGTAATTAAATGAAATACGAACTTCAGTACAGAACCTAATATAATTATTATTACATTCTTTCCTTTAAATTTTTTTTACTTTATATCGATTTTTACTCTTAATTCATTAAAAAAAGGTTATCAATGTGAAATTTATTTTCACTTATTGTGTAGAATTCATTTTTATTTATAATAATATTTCAATCAAAATAAGATAACAATATACTTCTATTTTTAATGGGCTGATTGTAACGGGTATTGTGTTATTTTTCAATCGTTCTATAGATAAAAAATTGTGAATTCCAATCTCCTGTCGTGCCACAATATTTTATTTATGGAACGCACATATTGGCTCACGTACAACCGAACTCACCCAACGTGTTCTGTGTGTTCAGCGTAGACGTCGTCAGCTCGTGTTTGCTGTGCGTCGAACTGTTAAACCACCAGTGAAACGTCATCGGCTCCTGTCAAGGGAATATCGGCTGGGGTAGTGTATAAACTCTTTTATAGATCCGCCCCATATTCATTTTGTCGGACTATTAAATTTATTTTTATTTAGGCATAGGAAATAAACTTTATAATTATAATTATCTCAGTAGTTAATATTGTGGTAATCAGACAGCTGATCAATAATTATGTACCATATACATATATTTCTAAATACATAATTTTATACCAAATACATACAAGTACTCGTACTCGTTACATGTCGGTCCTAAAGGGGAATTGAACGTATGATCTTCGGCTTAGCTGCCAGCGTCTATAAGTGTTGGACCCGTAGAACAAAAATACTCGTAATTACATGTTCAAACATTTTCTACGGGTGCATATTAATAATTCCCATCCAGCCGCCAACTGTCACCACTAAAACAATTAGAATCAGAACCTCCCCGAACAATTAGCGACCGTGTTGTCCACTGGAAATATTTTTTATTCTGTGCTTATTTTTTTTTCTGTCATATTTAAAATTTTTCCATATTAAAAACAATTCCCTCGTTTTAGAGAACCGGCTTTTTTAATTAAGGAATGTTTTGTATTCTCACGTTACGTTGCTTTCGTATTTTTAATTTAAACAAGCTCTACTGTTGTTCGGAAAACATTCAAAATTATGAATAATAAATTTTCTTCTCACTACGTCCGTTTTGCTTTTTACAACCGAACATGACGCCTCTATTTCCCCGGAGGGGTAGACAGAGGAGTGTAGTAGGTCCTTTAAATTTTCACCAGTCATAACATAATTATGTGCATATACGTCCCACGTAATAATGGTTGAGAGTATTGTCATACTACTACTGGGAATTTAAGTTAGAAAAACCCAACAATACATACATTGCTCGAGCCTGGGATCTAAACCAAGACTCTTGCTAAACAGTCGGTTTTACAACTACATGACTAACGAGACATTCTATATAATATTCCATAAATAACTTTAACCGTAAACAAATCGAAGTCAATCGCGAACCCACACGAACGACCAGTGAACGAAATGACAAAATGTTATCAGAGACGAAATAGATCATGTTTACCAAAAAACACCCTCCAAAAATCCTTTTCGACAATATTTTAAAAATATACCCAACACCGCCAAAATACACATCCGTCAAAAGATTTTGCGCGACCCTTTTCGGCTGTTATTTAAAACCAACCATTTTCATATCAACAGACAAAACTATAGTATTAATGTAACTTTACAAGTATTGTCACATATGTTCATAGTTTTCTTATAATTGCTCATTCTCATTACAAAGTCATGTTTTACATTTTATAAAAAAGGCTACTGAGAGATTTTTTTCAGCATTTTCTCGCGGTCTGCTGCGTGTATGCCGTGTGTAAAGTCAATGAAAGCGGTCACATACATCTATTTGGTGATGTACTTTATAATTAAATAAAAATTTACAATCTAATTACGTATTTTTAATTAATTTTTTGAATTACGATAAGTATGTCTTATTGTAGACATAAAATTTTACAAGTTTTATATTAGGACGTCCAATTTTTTTATATTCGATTAATTTCTAAAAGTTTCCTTCTAAGGTCTCTGCCTACCACGATACAAAATAAAACAGAGCATGCACTTTCCTTAACGACATGAATAATAATTCTCACTGATTCGTTCATAAAAGAATGGGTTGCAACTAAAAAAATATATCAAATAATCTATAGTTAATTCTGCACCAAACATTTAGTCACCAAATAATTCCCGTAAATTATAACAACTGAGCATACCAGCGACATCGATATTTTGACAGAGTGCATATGTCTACAGGGACTCGAAGGGTTGGAACAAGGGTCGGACGAACCCTCAAGCCCCGACCCTGTATCGAATGATAACATGGTGATTTATGTGATTCCAGGCCAGATTTTGTATATTACAATCCGGTTATGTCATGACTGGCTGTTTCCGGGGGATACGGTCCCGATATTTGTTGTGGCAAATTATTATGCACATATCCCATGTATTATGTATCTCGAGACCTCCGCCTAAATAAACATATGGGTATAGTAAACATTAAGTACGTACAAAAAACCGTTTATAGTACTAAAACGGTTTACTTTTAATATTAAATTTAACACTTTCTGGAGTGGAGACTGCGTCTTGGCAAACGTAGTGTAGGTCGCCCTCCAGCTAGGTGGAGTGACGATATACGCAAAGTTGCCGGCAGTGGCTGGCTGTGAAGAGCTGAAGATCGATCTCAGTGGCGTGTCATTAGAGAAGCCTATGTCCAAAAGTGGACGGAAATAGAATAATAATGATGATAATGATGAAATTTAAGCTTTTTAACCCAACATATATAAGACACAAGATGCATTTAATGACCGTAAAAATAATACACATGTAAATGACTGCGTTGAACAGGTTTACACATTCTATAGATGCGGTTTATTAGTATGTCTAGCAATGATAAAAATATTGGCTGAGCTTTACGGAATTAAGAGGTATTAAAAAATAGTAAAGTAACAATGAATGCCGTCTGCTTGTTAATGGTTGACCAATATAATCCTATTTATTGATACGATATTGATACGGATGACGACCTTAAAAACGCCGATGGTAACAGCTGGATGAGATCTGCGGAGAATCGTGTGTTGTTGCACATCTTGGGAAAGGTATATGAATCTATATGGAAATATAGGTAATTATTCACAATCTTACCCTAGGGTTGGCGTCTAGGTCACACTCAATCTCAATTATCTCTCCTCTCGCAGCTCTCAACACCACTGGCTGCAGAGACCTGCACGTCGGTATGTCTAAAGAAGAAAGACGGATTATTATAACACCATTCCCTAATTAGTATTCAGTGGATGAAGACAGTAATTAATGACACAAAGGATGTCATATCAGTAATGTTATATAGGGTTGGTATTCGGTACATCCCGTCTAATCCGTAAAGAGCCTAACGTGATGTTATAATTATGATTAGTTTGTTTTAATGGAGTAGTAAATGAGCAGTTACTGGTCAGACGTGGTCGCTACTGGCCATGAACATCTGCAACAGACCTAGACAACGACATTAGGAGTTCTGACGGTTACTGTCACTTGTATGACTCTTCGTATTATATGACGATAGGACTGCAGAAATGGGACATTTACAATATATTAGTACAGTTAGTGTTTGTTAACAGGAGTGCAGCTAGCACTACAATTAAAATAAATAAAAGCGTCAGAAAGTCTGGAACTTCAACTGTTTGGATGGTATATTGGCTGCAGTATTTATGGAACACGAAATTTATAATAAGACCTTGTTCTTCTTGTGTGGTGACAACCTATATACTTTAAATAGGACTCCGCGTGTTCATATGGCTGTTCGACAATAGATAGGACTTCTCGTATTTAATAAGTCTGGTTAGATATCGAGGTGTCAATACTGTATAGGTCAGTTATGCTGGATGCGACAAGCCGAGAACAGGGCGCGATGGCGTTCATTGGGGGACGCCTATGTCCAGCAGTGGACTGAAATAGGCTGATGACGATGACGATAGGCCAGTTAACGTCAAGAAGTTTCCAGTAAGATGTGCTTGTTTTATTCTTACATTTAACATCTAGTATGAGCCTTTCACTTGGTCCCTCTCCCAGGCTGTTTCGTGCTGAACAAACATAGGCCCCGGCGGCTTTCCTCGACACATGCTGCAGCACCAGGCTCTGGTTGGCGAGCAGTACACCTGGACCCGGTTTCACTATTAGACCCTGGTGGAGAAATAATTATTAAGCCAATAATAATCACAATACAGTTTTGTCGAAGATATTTATAGAAGTTTTTTTTTCAACTTCAAAACAATATGGTTGGTATCAGTCCAGATAGATCCTGGACGCGAAATGTATGTTTAGAACTTTCTTCACTACTACATCCCGGAGCAGAAATTACAATCCGGTAGATACGTTGTAATACGAATCATGTA
This sequence comes from Elbella merops, assembly GCA_018244855.1. Taxonomy (NCBI): domain Eukaryota; kingdom Metazoa; phylum Arthropoda; class Insecta; order Lepidoptera; family Hesperiidae; genus Elbella; species Elbella merops. The sequence goes on from DWMG01003240.1 coordinate 9,376, forward strand.
ATTTAACGTTTAATAAAAAAATTAAACGTTAAATTAATTTAAAAAAAAATTAAAAAATAAAAATAATATAAATATAATATTAATTTTTTTTTTTTTTAATTTTAACGTTTAATTTATTAATCTAATGTTTATTGGTAATGTTGAATATTTGTAGGCCTAAATAATTTTCCGTACGCTAAGATTGTGAAAACATTATTAGGTACATAATATGATTACTGAACTCCACAGATCTATTATAACGTAATTATACTCTAATTGAATTGTATTAGCTGTACAATAATATGTTATTCTATATCGAACTAATGGACCCTATAATTAATTGTATTATCAGTGTATCGGGATTCAATATTACTTGTTATTAAGAGTGACATGGCGCTCATTGTCCAGTAGCGTTGAAACTTCACAAATTAATTGCCACCTTAAGTAACCTTAGGTACTAGATACCAGCATGAATTGAAATCAAAGTTAATAACTTGGACAGAAATGGACAATATTTAACGTTTACATATCAGAGTCTTCATTTACGTTAAGAAACTCCGAGAACATATTGAGCGATCAATGCCCGTTGTTAAACGTTGCTAGGAAGTCATAAGGGCGTTAAGATACTCCTTGGGAGGTCTCTGAAACCGTTTAATAAGTGCCGACAGACGCGTTAGACAATTACCAGTTTTATGACTTACCTACCGATAACAATCAGGATTGGTTACGCTCGTGTGCCCACTGAAGCAAGAACAAGCTCATCGAAAATTACTGGGTGAGGACCACCCTGGAATGAACCGATTTCGGAGTCCATACCTTTGACAGATCGTTTCTGATCGCCGGTCATAGTGAATACTGTAAAGGTAATGAGACATACGACAAGAGAGTACTTACATTATGCGTAAAGTATACGTGATTATGCCATGGGTTCGCCCGTACTCTGCAGTCAAGGTATACATCTGAACCTTCCACTACTTTGCTTGCATCCAGGTTCGCTCCTAACTCCAGCTTCACTACTGGTAGATCTAGAACAAAAGGAAAAACTTGTATAGAAGTAATAAAAGCCAGTTTTCTTTCTTGATATTTAAGTGTACTTAGCTATTTGCTTTACTAACATACATTGACAAATAATATATGTATATCTGTAAAGCTGCTGAACATTTGTTATTCATTAATACAAGAGTTCTTGTATTAAATCTCTATATTTATATCTATCTTTATATCTATCTACCTTGGCGTTTATTGCCTAAGCATTAGATCAGTAGTAGTTACTTAGAAAATTCATCTGCCATTTCCCAAGAATCAGTGCGAAGTTAGGATTATATTAGGAGCTAGATGATAAAATGGCAGACAATAACAAAGAAAGGAATTGTATCTTTGAATTATTTCTCTTTCATCTTCCTTTACCATTGTTTTAAAATGTCGCAGGATCATTCATGGACTTAGCCGAGTTCGATTGTATTCGATGGCCTTCTATATCTTAGCAACTTTTACAAATAGTGATTGTGAAGGACTACTAGAATTTGTCCAAACAATTACGTTGAATCTCCATTTTCCAACCATCCTCATGGGTTGAATGAGGCAAGGTCGGCTGAACGGCTCTGCAGGAGATGACTCTGCCGGCATCGTCGATAGCGGGCACGAACGTCAGGATGCTGTTCGTTACATTCCCGTCTGTTGACGTCTAGAACAAATTTTAACATTTAAATACATTTCATAATTGTTCAGTTAAGTATCACATTGTGTTTTATCATCCCGGTGATAATTATGTGTATTGATGATGCAATTAGCATTGCAACTTGCACAAATTTGTTAGATAAACAGTATTTCAAACTCAGATCGATAATTGAATGAGAAAACAGAAGACGCAGGTAGATCTTATTACGTAAGACGTAAGCAATTTCCATAATGTATCGTACTACAACTATAATGTACTATGACATATATTCTGAAATTTTTAATAGCAATCTGAATCTTGCGACGAAAAGATGGAAACTTTCAGGAACTTTTCATGTCCAAACCTATAAAATTGTCTTTAAATTATGTAGAAATGGTCACTACGAGTAAACCTGTCATTGGAAAGACTTTACTTATTAGTTTCTTATCGAGTTGTCGTATTCATTAAAAGCTCCAAATAAAGCTATCTCATGAGCGATACAAATTTCTATTCAAAATCAAATACAAACTAGATAACTATTAGAAACGATATCTTGATCAAGTGGAATGGTTATCTCATCTTATCCGATTGTCGAACTATGGACACATTTGCCGTAAGGTTTGCGGTAATGATCTAACGATGTAACTATGAACAATGATTCTTGACGAGTTATATTTATTGGCCTGAAACTGACTATATCATCATCATTATCGTCGTCATTATGACGATCATCGTTATCATCAGCCTCTCAGTCCATAACTGGAGATAAACTATCTCCAGTTATCTCCAATGAGCGCTATAGTGCTCTATCTTCTGCTTGCCGCATCCAGCTTCTGTATGCAGCCTTTCGCAGATCGTCCTCTCACTGACGACTATACAGAAGTGATCAATCCCTTTCAATTCTAAGTAGACAAGAATATATTTGGTAAATAAGCTTATGTATAACTGCCGAATGAATTACCTATTATCTATACTTATAATAAATCTGTAGAGAGCTCAATTCTGCCTGTCTGTATAACCGTTATAGAAAAATTACTGGATGGATTTGAACAAAACTTGGTACAATTATTTTTCATACTCCTGAGCTGGTTATATCATACTTTTCATCACGCTACAATCAATAGGAGCAGAGCAGTGAAG
>DWMG01003241.1:0-12151 GCA_018244855.1 Elbella merops
GATCTCGATCAACGGCGTTCTGTAGGATTCTTCGCCCTTAGAGCTCCTAAATTATAAGTTTTCAATTCAGTCAGGTAGTCTGGGAAATCTCAAAAATAAAATTGTCAATACATGACTGCCTCGTTGTTTGAATACTTGCAAGCACGACTTCTGATCGGGAGGTCCTGGGTTCAAATACTGGATAGGGAATTATTGGATTTTTCTGATTTAGAATTTCTAGTAGTGACTCGGAATCTGGATCTGTGCCCAGTGTATGGCGATAGGCTCACAACCTATTCCATGGGACGTAAACGCGACTGGTGCAACGTGCAGTATACTACACTCATCTGTCATACCCCTTTGGGGATTATAGGCGTGATATTAGGTTTTTTGATGTTATGTCAATACATGTGCTTTTTAAATAATTTTTGAACAATTCGAACGATTCATTCCACAAAGCTGTTAAGCACAAGAAACTGCTTCGAACGCCACCTATTTTATCGAAATAGATTAATTCCTTTCAGAGATAACGTTGTAGATAACATTACGTATCTAATTGATTTTATGCAAAGAACTGAAAAAACACGATTCATTTGAAAATGATTGTTGTTAAAAAATTTTGATCAAGGTGGTTTTTTTTTAAATAACTCATTTCATCTGATTCATCTGCATTTCATTGCATGACTACTGCTGCATAGCAGCGGAAGTAGCTATATATTAGTTGATTTCTTAGGATGGACTTCCGCGAAGTAACGCCTGATTCTATTAGATATTCTATTAGATGTGGAAACAAGATAAGGAGCTCTTGTACTCTCCAAAATATATCCAACGGGACACGCCTTTTCTTTTGATATACAAATAATTTTGGGTATCGTATTCAATGAGAAACATATTTTCAAAAACTTGTAAGTACTTTAAGTTCTTGAATGATAGCGTGAAGTTTTATCCACACGTGGCACTATATATTTCTATAAAGCGGACCAGTTGCCTACTTGCTGACTGAAAACAATATTTTCCTCCGTTCCCATACCCAGTCCCGTTTTCCTTATTGAGCAGAGATATTTATTTAGCGTTAGTAGTATGCACGTAGCGCTAGCAAAGCTGTCATCTCGCGGGTACGTTCAGGGCACAACGCAGCACGCGCTTGTTAATGATTTGTTACTTCTGTATTTGTTCATGTTACATCAGGTGCGCCCGCGTGATTTTCAGATTCTGATTTTACCCAGATTTTTAAAATATGGATCTGGCCGTCTAGCCCAAGCTAAACCCTATTTAATGTACTCGGCCATATATGTATATATGTAAGCTCAACTTACATTGGTAAGATCCATAACAGTCTTTTTTTTTAAGTTGGGTTTATACAAACTTTAAATCAGCATCGTTTTACAGACTGTATTCAAAACTTCGGCTTAATCAAATGGAATGTTTTTAATCCAATAAAAGTATGCCGATATTTTTTTTTATTTTAAGTGCAGCTCATGACAATGTATCAGTGAAAACCGCACCCACATCGGTTAAGCCGTTTCTGAGAATACCGAGCACAAACGTACAAACATACAGACAGACGAAAATTTTTAAAATCATTATTTTAGGTTCTGTTGCGTTAATATAGACTTGTAATAGTAGTTTTACAACAGTATCTTCTACGTACAGACGCCGATCCGAAAAAAAAAATATTATTAGTATATTCAGAAGTGCTAAGTCCCTCACTGTAAGTATACCAACTTTTGCCGCATATTATTGAAACTTGATCTTTGAGTTGCCACTCTGTAAAACGATTTGAGAGGGACAACAGTATGGTTTGAAATTTGATAAAGAAGTTTACGGTCTGCGTTGAGCACTTAGCACTAAGAAATTTGCCCATCCCTTAGATTCTTATCTAAAATGTGAATATCCCAGGTCTGGAGCTAGTTTCTTTAACCTGTATGCCCTTAAGCACACATTCATATAGTGATTTGTTGTAACGTTTGTTGCATTTGGCTCGCGTTCGACTACAGTCTCATTTGATAGTAAGCGAGATGGAAGCCTGGCATGTAGCACGCATGCTTTGAAAGTGTCCATTCAATCTCGACTTGAAATATTTCATATTGCACGAGTTTGACACAAATAACGTCGCGATGTGTTCCTCTGGAGGCACGCCGGCGGCCGGTTGACGGCTCGCGTGGGCGCGCCGATAGTGTACGCGATAAACTCGCCGCCTCGGGCTTTTATTTCTGTTCAGTGCCTCGGTCGATACCTCTCCATACGTTATTGATGTACTCGCAACAAGTTGTCTTATCATCATTTATATACATTCTACAAATACACGTTTCGCGAGTATCTCTAAGCACACAATTAAATATTCACCGCTCGACGGACAAATAGTTTTTTTTGTATAGTTGTGACCAATCCGAGCTCTTGTATGAGCTCATATTTATACATTATACATATTAGTCATTTACAAAAAATCATTACAATATTTCAGTTATCCGTATGTCCCAGATTACCCTCCTATTCTTCTTTTTGTCCTGTTTGCTCTATCCCCCAATTCTAACACCGCTTAAAAGTTAGTTTCTCCATTGTTTTTGTTTCATCGTTAAATTTGGGGATATCATACATAGGTTAACGTGTTCTACAACGGTTCAATTATGAAGTGATTTGTTGAACATGAAAAAAACAGCCTCTATTTTATTTATAATGCTATTTTATTGTTCAAAAAATTAAAATTATATGTGACACGAGTGTGCGTCGGACTCCGCCTTTGACTCGCTTAGATACACTTGGCGTGTCTGTACAGGACGAGGAACTAGTAGAGAACACTAATAAAATAATCAGTATTTCGCGTAACGTAAATGATTGTCGGAACTAAGCTCTTTCGTAACTCGGCAGTGAAGTGCGAGGCACACGAACGCGCACGGTTTGATGGCGCACGGGAGAATTTTTATAAATTGGCTGTATCCAGTTAAGTTTCTACATTTAGAAGACTTTCTTCTTCAATGCTAGTAAAATTATGCTCGGAGTGAGACGTGCGCCTTGAGATCTAACTTCCTTCCTGACAATACATACAGTTTGAGGTAATATTTTCAAGTCGAAGGTGGCTGAAAACACTCATTAGTCAATTAAGTATCGTATGGAATGTTAGTTTTAAAATTAAGAAAATTGGATAAAGTAGAGAAGATAAATTTATAAAGTTGTAGAATAGATTTTGGTAATTTATTATTACAAATTATGCGTAAGAAAACATTGTGACAGTTTTAAGTTTTAAGCGACGAAGGCACCGTATATTATTTATACATAGAATAATTCAAATATTTACATAGAAAGATTATATCAAACAAACTAAATCTAGCACTATACAGTATACACAATTAAACCTGTTTACTGTTACGAACTGTTTGATAACTACTCCATGAAATAATTACTTCTTATAAAGATCACGTGGGCGGAAGATCCTTTAGGGACATTTTTTTTACTCAGCAAAGTTTGCATCTAGTTGTTGATGGTTTGAGGTAGTACGTAGAGGGTGGAAGTAGAAGGTAGCGTACTGAGTGCGGTATGGAAGCAAGATGCGCTCGCTGCAATGGGCTTCCGTAGTTAACGACTCTTACGTCGCCTATTTTCATTGTAAGGTTCATTCTGTTAAAATATGGTCTTGCATATCTTGACCTTACATTTTGTACAAAGCACATATTATTGTTTTAAACTCGTAACACTATACAATACTTATGACTAGAATCGATACTTCAACGTAAAATAAAAGCTATTCTTATAGTCTCTTTGGAAATGCATAATTTACAGGATTAATTATTGACTATTTAATATATATAACTAAATTGGTGCTGTATCTCGCTCCCGAGAGAGTAGCTTTCTTGATTCAATCTAAATAAATAACCTTGCAATTTACTACCTCTAAGTAGATAACAAAAGAAACGACGACCCGACTGAGCCGACTGTGGTAATGTGAGCAAAGCGCTGCAATGTGTGTTTCGAAGGAAGCCAACGCGTTCAGCGGCTCCAGTGGCCGGTCGCCAGTTTAAAACATAACCAGTATACAGGTAGTGATGAGGAGCGCGAGAAGTGGTGCGGCGGCGAAGCGTGCGCCGTTGCACAGCGCGCCGTAGCAGTAGCAGTGCGTGGTTTGCGTGATGCGGTCTGCGTCCGTGGCGTCCGCCTGGCAGCCCGGCTCGTACACCTCGTGGATGTCGTGCACCTGCACCCACTTGTTGTTGATCTTCTTCTGGTCACCGTATATGGTTTGTTGGGCGCATCCGCGGTGGTAGCTCTCCGATGACACTGCAATAATAATAAACATCACCATTGTAAGTTTTAAATACTTATTATTTAAATACTTATTGGACCGTACTTGTTCGGGAATGGGAATTCAGATAGTGGGGCTCTACTCTTTTTATCATACAAAATGTATTTGTTGATTAATGAACAGGAAACCGGCCAGCAAGTGGCCAGTTATATCGGTGTGTGCCTGTAGAGTACAGACATTTGTGCTTTCGGTCTCAGCGGCTCTTAAGATCTATTTGAGCTCATTCACGGGTGCCTAAACGCACGGCCGTCTCGCTTCAGTCTGTCTGTTGATCATGAACAGGAGAACAACAGGCATTGTTAATGGTTGTAGATGTAGTTGCAGAAATAACCATAGACATGAACAAACCTGGGAGTGAGAGTATGGACTTTTAAATGTTCATTACTTTTAAGTGTACATTACGTACATAAATGTCGTATATTGGGTTTAAAACCAATTGAGTTCGATGCAGTCGAAATAAAATAGTAATAAGAGACGTAGCACTGTGCACTGTAACTATTGTCGTGCGTAGCTGTGGAGTATAGCGGCATTCGGACTTTATGCGGTCGATGTTAGGCATCGGCGTGCGCGCGATTTATCATTTAACCCAAACGTACCAAAAGAAATATAAGTTCAAAAATTTGAAACTTCATTGAGAACTACCTTTCCTTCACTACATTTATAATGGAGTGTCTATACCGGCCCTAATTTCAGGGAGGGGCTTGTATTATATGCTTTTATAGTAACTTTATTACTTAAAATAGATAATGAAATTCTGTGGTATTATAACAAAAATGTCGTTACTGACACGTATATTGCTGAGTCTCGAGGTCACATCAACTTTTCCCTATTAAGGTCCTGCAGCCTTCATAACATTATATGTCGGAGGCTTGCCTAGTTTGTTAATAAATGCGAAACGGTTTAAAAATAACATTGAATGCTGTCGAGATCTCTCGCAGAAGTGTAAATCAAGTGACTCATAAAATTTGTTGCCTCTTGGGTTAACATTACCGAATAGGTAGGTATATGAACATAAGTCGCAATTGTTGATTCATTTCGAATACTCGGAGATCACACTTGAAATTTCTCCGATTGATTCATTGACCATCAAATCATTGCAAGTTGTTACCATTACCTAATTACATGTACTAGCTTGTGCGTCCGTGTGCGACAGCTCCTCTACGATCCGCCATATTTTAGTTTCTTAATAATACACTAAAACAATATCACATATTCAGTTTTCTACAAGATTTTTAAAGCTTCTATTTCGTATGTACTTATATTATGTGATTTATCTTGTACAAAACAACCCCCTCACTCCGGGGGTGCCGGGTTGAAACCCATGGCGCGCACCTCTTTACAAAAGTGCGTTTTAAATTTAAAAAAATAAATATCACTTGCTAACAGTGAAGGAAAACATCGTGAGGAAACCTGCAAACCTTAGAATTTATAAAAAAAAAAAAATATTTTCTAAGGTGTGTGAAGTCTGCCAACCCGCACTTGCCCAGCGTGGCAGACTATGGCCTTAACCCTCTCAATATGAGATGAGATCCAAATTCCAACAGTGGAATTGTAATGGGTCGATTACATTGAACCTCTCTGTATTATTATGTCAATGAAAAGCCTCGGTAAAATATTAACTTGAAGCAAAAACCGAGCTATTGACACACGAACCACTCTGTGTACCGTATCTATTTACGTCCGTCCCCCTTGCCAGTTGACCGTTAATAATTCCAGGGCGATCGATAGTATGGAGACCCGCCACCTTCTTTATTCGCTGGTTTCCTTTATATCATTAGACAGAGAAAAAATGGCTTATGTGCTTGTCGGTGGAGGACAATTCTTTTATTTATTTCGTAACTTCGTAACTTCACGCCTGTAATCTCCGAAGAGGTAGGCAGAGGAATACAGAACTCTCCCACGTTTCACAGGTTTCGTTTACGTCCCACTATGGAATAGGTGGTGAGCCTATTGCCATGCGTTGGGCACATATCCGGACTCCGAACCAATACTAGAAGAAAATTTTGTAGTATTCAACCCGGGAATTGAACCCGGGATCCCCCGATCGGCAGTCGCACTTACAACCAATACGACCAACGAGGCTTTTATTTATTTATTACAATTTAGACTATATCCATCATAACAGATGTTCCAATTGGATAGCTTGGTCAATGTCAATGGTTCAATTGTCAATTTAGTGAACTGAATTAATTAAATTATGTCAAATAGTAAAATGTCAAAAAGTAGTTACAATAATAAACATGTCAAAATAATAATTTCACCATCGACATCATCAGCCTATCTCAGTCCATTGCTGGACATAGCGCCCCACCCCCCAATGAGCGCCATCCACCCTATCCTCGACTTGTCGCATCCAGCATCCGCCTGTAATTCAATGCAATACTTATTCTCAGATTAATCATTTATTTCTGAATCTCTGCGAGATCCACTCTAGTCATTGTTACAATGGTCGATTCTAGAACAGATAAGTCTATTTCTTTCATTAATATCTAGTGATTGCGACGCTGTGTGGTCTAACAAACCTGTTGCCAGCAGGCGAGAGCTAAACTCAACACAAATTGGCCCGTTGATATTGTCCCTATAACATTCCATATACCTAGACGTTATAACTGTTATATATAGATATATAGGCAATCCGACAGAGAATCTAAGTTATCTACACAGCCCAATAGATTAGCAATCTGAAGCAGCAGTGGGCTAGTCACATCTGTCGCAGAACCGATAGGCGCTGGAGCAGACGTGTTCTGGAGTGGAGACCGCGACTTGGCAAACGTAGAGTAGGACGCCCTCCAGCTAGGTGGAGTGACGATGTACGCAAAGTGGCTGGCAGTGAGCTTAAGATCGACCTCAGTGGCGTGCCATTGGAGAGGTCCAGCAGTAGACGGGAGTAGGCTGATAATGATAATGATGATGTAGATATAAAAGCAGGATTATTAGAAACGGGTAAATGCCATCACAACAAAGTCAATATTATCCGTTCTGGAATTTGCCAATACAATTTTTTGCCAAGAATTTTTAAGCAAATGGACTTAACGTTCGCTTGCTTGTTTTCAATGAGAAATGGTAACACGTCACGAAATTAATTTTTTAATAAAAAGTAAACAAACGGAGAGTAGTCACATTCTTCAGAGCAAAACTCGGACAAACCAAACGCATGTTCTATCGCAATGTTTAATCATCATCATCATCATCATGAGCCTATTCCCGTCGACTGCTGGACATAGCCCTCTCCAATGGCACGCCACTGAGCTCGATCTTCAGCTCGTCACATCCAACCGCTGCCAGCCACTTTGCAGTGTGTTTCATACTACCATGTTAATTACTATCGCTAATCCATGTCCCAGACCCGTGTCCAATGTCTGATTGAATCATCTTTCTGCCTTAAGTGAATTAGTCATTTTGGTCTTAACTAGATTGCAGTGCGAGAACTAACTTGCTCCCTAATCTCCAGTCTCAAAGCTAGATGCAACTTAAGCTCGCGTAGCTTTGCGGCGACTGTAATCGCTTGGAACTTGGGAGAACATTTAAATTAAATTTGAATCAATGCATTTGTTTCAATTTTGTATAAATCAGTTATAAAATTCAGATCTTTGACTGCCTCATTGGTTGAGTGGTTGCAAACGTGCGCGGGAGGTCCTGGGTTCAAAATCCGGGTCGGGTACTACTGGATTTTTCTAATTTACAATTTCTAGTAGTGACTCGGACTCACCAACTATTCCATGGGACCTAAACGTAACTGGTGAAACGTGGGAGTGTACTACACTCCTCTGCCTACCCCTTCGGTAATTACAGGTGTGCTGTTACATTTTTTTTTAAATTATAAAATTCAATGCGCTTTAAGTCGTACTCTCGACTACCATACTACAGTAATACTAGAGTTAACACATAGTAAAAATATTATATGTTAGAATAATATGTTTCTCTTATTTTTTAATCATACTTTACAGATTTTTTTTGTCAAAGATCTAACAACGAAATGTTGACTGACACTTTTCCAGGGCTGGAATCGAACCCATAACATCATGCTGCACAGTAAAGACTCTAACAATAAGTAAAATAATTTACAGATTTTAATATTCGCATTGAATACAAATTAAACGGAAATTAAACGTACAGCCAATGAGCTTAATGGTGGGATACTTCAATTACTTTGGACGAGCGAAAAAAACTATCAAAGATATGGGAATATAATATAATTTAAATCCAATAGAACCCTGTTGGGTTTCATTTAATATCCTGCTTATTAAATCAAAGTAGCTACGTCTGCTATTTCATTAGACCTGATATTCCAGATATTCCTGGAAGTTTGTCCGCGGTCCAATTGAAATTGTTGAGCTCGGTCTAATTATGTTTGACTTCGGAACGATTTTTCCAGCAGTTTCCTCAGCGGAGTGATAATAATTTCTTTTTCTTTAAATTGCTTCTTTAAATTTCTTTTCAATAATTAGTCGTTGCAGTAGTCGCATTGATTTATTTATTTATTTATTTTACAATTTTGTACACATAAAACATCAATGGAAAAAAACAATCATACAAAAGAGATGCTGTACAATGGCCCTGCTTATCCCTAAGAGAGATCTCTTCCAGCAGCGCCAGGAATGGAAAGTAATATAATAATTAGAGATCAAATTTAGTGTGTACTTAGAAACGAAAATAACAAAAGGAACCCACAAGCATTGATATACATACAAATATGTACAAATAAATACAAATACCTACAAATATATACAAATACATACAAATACGTAAATTGATTGATTGATACGTAATTGATTTTGTTGCGTCCTTTAGTATTCTGTTGTTGTTGTTGTAAAATATCAACAGCCTATCTCAGTCCACTGTTGGACATAGGCTTGTAATCCTCCCCCAATGAGCGCCATCGCGCCCTGTCCTCGGCTTGTCGCAACCAGCATCCGCCTACAGCCTTTCGCAGGTCCTCATCCTCGTCGTCATGATGTTAAAATAATAATAATAATCGACCCATTACAATTCCACTGTTGGAATATGGGTACCTCTCATATCGAGAGGGTTAAGGCCATAGTTTGCCACGCTGGCCAAGTGCGGGTTGGCAGACTTTACATACCTTAGATTTTTTTTTTATAAATTCTAAGGTGTGCAGGTTTCATCACGATGTTTTTCTTCACCGTTAGCAAGTGATATTTAAATTTAAAACGCACTTTTGTAAAGAGGTGAGCGCTATGGATTTGAACCCGGCACCCCCGGAGTGAGGGGCTGAATTCTTAATCACTAGGCTATCCCTGGGATGTTAGGCTGTAATATATATTCGTTCCGTCTGTAGCGCTCTTAGGTGCAATTTATTTTCAATATTCCCATCTTTGCGCTACTTTCGCTCGGCTGGAGGGCCAGTCGTTACATTATATAGTCTGGATGGTTCCAGGAAAGTTTCCCGCGGACCAATTGAATGGGTGCTCAGCTAATTATGTATATTGGAAGTTGGGACTGCGACACCTTTTTTCCCATCCCTGCAGAATACTGAAAAGGTCTGTTTTCACGAGTCAAATCGTTACGACGGTTGTTCTTTTAAAAGTTTATTTTTGTATTGAATAATGCGATTGGTATGCGCATTATACTTTAATATTGAATTTGAAAAGCAGTGATAGCCTAGTGGTTAAGAATTTAACCGTTCACTCCGGGGTGCCGGGTTCGAACCCATGGCGCGTACCTCTTTACAAAAGTGCGTTTTAAATATCACTTGCTAACGGTGAAGGAAAACATCGTGAGGAAATCTGCACACCTTAGAATTTATAAAAAATAAAATATTTTCTAAGGGGTGTGAAGTCTGCCAACCCGCACTTGGCCAGCGTGGCAGACCATGGCCTTAACCCTCTCAGTATGAGAGGAGACCCGTATTCCAACAGTGGAATTACAATGAGTTGAAAAAAAAAAAAAAAAATTGAATTTTAAATACTATCACTAAAACTATTCTACATTTCTATTGGGTAGTTAGCTTTTGTTTTCTTGTAAGTTTTGAAATAAAAATGTCGGTACTATATGCCCTGTTATAATTTATTGACTTAGCATAGAATCAGATCTTATTAAAATATATTGTAAGGAAGCTTTATTATTATATAATTTATTCCTTTTCATTCCTACAGTGCAGCGTAAACGCAGATATGATATGCGTCAATTAAATTATATGAAAGTCAGATTTCCTTTAGTATTTAAAATCTCTGAATGTTTTTTTTTTGTCTTCGTCGTCAGCCTATCCCAGTCCACTGCTGGACATAGACCTCCCCCAATGAACGCCATCGCGCCCTGTCCTCGGCTTGTCGCATCCAGCATCTGCCTGCAGCCTTTCGCAGACCATCATCCCGCTAGGGATGACGAAAAAACTCCGAAGATCTACATGACTAAACGATAAATTTAAACAAGATTATATTTTCACCAGTTTTAATATATGTATTGAATTGTGGAAAATCAGACAGGTGTTGGCCGTGTTCCACAATGCGGGTGAAAATCGTTTTGTGCTTGTTTAGTTCAGGTTTCCGGTTTCCGACTCCACCTCAAAAAGGATTTTAAAACATTGGCGCGGCCACGCATGCCACCTGTCTGGCGAGACTGCTCTCGCTATGTTTTATTTTTCATACTCTACGTGTTCCAATATAAAATATTTGTTTAGAATCAGCGCGAATTTACCGGAAGTTGAGAGTAGAGAGTCGAGAGTCCAGAGTCGAGATTCGAGAGTCGAGATTCGAGAGTCGAGATTCGAGATTCGAGAGTCGAGAGTCGAGAATCGACAATCGAGAATCGGGACTCGACACTCGATACTCGATAATCGAGACTTGATAATCGAGAGTTGAAATTTCGTACGACTGTTTACGTAATGTTTTAATAGCTTGTAATTTAATTTAAATTCAATTATGCATTGGGAAAGTTGTGGAGGGAGATTTAATAATATTGGGGTGATCTTCGAAAATCGATACAAATACACAGAATACGTTATGTTAAGGACCTTCGGAGGTACCGATCGGTATTAGAGATTGACTTAGTGGAATGATTTTATGGTATTTAAATATATTTTTGTAAACTCTACTAACTACTAAGCCGGTGTATGGCAATAGGCTTACCACCTATTCCATTGAGGGACGTAAACGTTACTGGCGACACGTGGGAGTATACTATATTCCTCTGCCTACCCCTTCGATGTGATGTGTGTTTTTGTTCTTCTAATGGTTACCTGTACAATGTCTAACGTAATCCTCATATCTGTTTCCATATTCAAACTGATTTTTTGTGTTTTTATTTTTTTTTTAATTTTTAGATATCATCTCGACATTAATTATTTTATATAGACAAGTATATTAATGATGTGGCATTCTGTGTTCCCTGCCTACATTGTTAAGGAGTTGGTGTGATGATATAATAATAGTAATAATAGGTAATGTCTAAGTTAAGGCCTGACTAAGATTGAAATGTGCGCGCAGGTGTGGGTCCGTCAATGGTAGATATTATCGTCTTACGGTCTTATCTCGGATTAGACTTCGCAAGCTTAGACCTAAGTATTTATTTAATAGCCGTCCCTGTCACTTGGTGCGAATATTTGTAATATTATTTGCTAAAAATATCTGAACACTATATGGCCTTGTGGGGCAAAAGCTTGGTAAAAATAATTTTAGACAGGAGGCGATTTGATATCCAGCTTTGGGCTGTCAAAGATCTAACAACGAAATGTTGACTGATACTTCTTCAGGGCTGGAATCGAACTCATAATATCATGCTGCACAGTAAAGACTCTATTTAACAATAAGTAGAATAATTTAAATTTAAAATAAAGAAAGCACCTCTTTACAAAAGTGCGTTTTAAGTTTAAATATCACTTGCTAACGGTGAAGGAAAACATCGTGAGGAAACCTG
>DWMG01003242.1:0-12150 GCA_018244855.1 Elbella merops
GCTAATCAGGTTCACTAACCAGTGAACCAACGGACCAGTCAACGTAACGCAAACGTAACGTAAAATATGAAAGTAATCAATAAGTGAAACTGAATCAATGTTAATTGTTAGATGTAGTTATAATAGGAAAATTGTTTGAGTAAAACAAGACTAAGTGTAATAATGATATGATTTATCACTTCAAATTTTATTTTAATATTAACTCAGTTTCTAAAGAAAACTAAAAAAAAACTTTCATCTTGAATCTTTCATTCTATTCTATAAAAAAAAAAAATCTTGAGCAAGTATTTTAAATCAATTTAATTAAAAATAATTTATGAGTTAATTCCTTACAGCAGACCATTATGATTTAAATCACCATTAAATTGCATTTACATAATTACTATAAATAATAATTGGAACGAAGAAATGAATGACAATATGAGATTGCTAAGTCTAATGGTGTTCATCCGACACTACTATTTTTTAATGATTTTTATTACATACTAATGGAATGGATGAATTTTAACGATTTATTCTAAATGGAGTTATCAACGACATGCTAAGTGGAATGTTTAACGACATACCAAATGAAATTTTAACGACTAAATGGAATTTTAAACGTCTTATACTAAATGGATTTTTTGACGACTTATACTAAATGGAATTTTTAACGACTTACAGTAACTGACATTAACAGTTTTATTGCACAGGTATATATATGGGCAGCAAGGGCGACTTACCACCTGCCAGCTAATGTCTAATTATTTCCACCGAAATATTCAAAAGGTTAAATATTTAATCATTGAAAAAAATAAATTTAGTGAAGCGTATTTTTCATTGTTTAATAAGCGCACGTTCGACTACAATGTCACCTACATAGGTGAAAAGTAAGCCTATAATATCACCTGATGGTAAGCGTAAAGTAAGCCTACAATGTCACCTGATGGTAAACGAAAAGTAAGCCTGCAATGTCACCTGATGGTAAACGAAAAGTAAGCCTGCAATGTCACCTAATGGCAAGCGAAAAGTAAGCCGGCAATGTCACCTGATGGTAAACGATAAGTAAGCCTGCATTGTCACTTGATGGTAAGCGAAAAGTAAGCCTGCAATGTCACTTGATGGTAAACGAAAAGTAAGCCTGCAATGTCACCTGATGGTAAACGAAAAGTAAGCCAGCAATGTCACCTGATGGTAAGCGAAAAGTAGGCCTGCAATGTCATCTGATGGTAAGCGAAAAGTAGAATGGCAAACCTCGGATGTAGGACGCTTGCCTAGAAATTGCCTATTCACTGCTTTACTCTTGACTTACACAATTGTAAGTTGCATAAATCGTGAAAAAACATCGGAAATTTTTACCCGAGTGTACAAACAGAGTTCAGTGTAGGTTGTTTACATTTATCTATCGTAAAGCATACTCGTAGGTCAAGATACTTGCGACTTTCACGTTGTTGTATGTGAAAGTTGCAAGTAAGTCACCCGAGTTGAGGATTGTTCGAGATTTATTGTATGCTTACTTTGTAGGGCTTTTGAAACATAAGATTAACATGTATGTACGGTTTAGACGACCAACACACTTATATGGCCGCAAAACAGCTACAATGTGGGTTAAAGTAACCGAACAGCTTGTAAACATACATATCATCCTCATCAAACCTTCTATTGTTCCCGCATTGAACACGTGTCTCCTATCAGAATTATATGGATAAGGCCATAAGTAAATTTCTATATAAGCACATAAATTATCATATTTTACAGCCATATACAAAACAAATACTCATGCTCATTAGTTACAAATATTTGTCATGGATGGAAAACAAAATCCAGGACCTCCAGGATTACGTAACTTAACAGTATATATTATTCAACTTCGGTACCTTTTCTTGTAAATGGGCAATATGACACAGCGAAGTCATTCGCAATGGAAATGCTATTAACCTAAAAAAGTGGCTTAGAAAGAATACTCATTGCTATTTCCAAATTCTTTTACTTTCCAACAACTCCTTTTTAGATACACTAGAGGTTCAGTGAAACAAAAGGTATCATCAAGCCTGCAATCCCCGAAGAGATAGGCAGAGGGATGTTGTACATTCCCACGTTTCATCGGTTAGTATACTTACGCCCCACTATGGAATAGGTGGTGAGCCTATTGACTGGCACCGGACACAAATCCAGACTCCAAGCTACTACCTACTAGAAATTTCAAGATAGAAAAATCCAATAGCACGCAACCCGGGGATCCAACACAGAACCTCAGATCAGTAGTCGCGCTCTTTTTTTTTTTTTAAACCCACTACAATTCCACTGTCGCATTTAGCGCTTACAACCACTTAACCAACGAGATAATAGAGTATTAAGTGTAACAGTGTATTAATGAAAGATAAATCGCCCTACACGTTCGGTAAATGACACGTTTTTCATTTACCACCGGCCAATTAAAAGTATAACCGACGTAAGCAAGGAGAAACCGTTTTAATGTGCTCTTCAACCTACATAGGTTAGTAAAGAATGTTTTGAAATATTATAACTGTTTTTCAAATTTCTTATAAATAAAAGAGCGTAGATAGTTATGCTAGCATCGTGCCTGACGAAAATCGTTAGTATCTGTCTACTCTTAGAGAAATAACTGGTATACCATTCACTTTGAGTGGTATTTCAGTGGTTCTTACTACCATTAAAGGTGAAAACAATTTAAGTATAACAATGAAAATAGTTTTAATATCTATTGTTGATCTATGTATATAATTCAAATATTGATAAAACATTAAACCTTATCTATAATAATTATCACGTAATAGAATACAATAAAACAAAAAAAACGAAACGAATGAAACAACCACTACTAATTAAATCAGTAATTAGGGCGATTTCAAAATAGAGCACACTATGAATCTACATGAGTTATTAACTTTCATCATCATCATCATCATCATCATCATCATATAGCTGAACATAGGCCTCCCCTAGAGTGTGCCACGTCGCACGGTCCTCCGCTTACTATATTTTAACTTTCAATATTAAAATGCAAATGTTATGAGATTACAGAGTGTAGGAGAAAGAAAGAGATATACTATCTGTAAGTATGAGGAGTGAAAAAGCATTACTTGTATCATCTCAATTGCTACGAAACACCACTTTATTTAGTACCATAGCACCAATTCATATAATATTTGATAAAACTAATCTGAGTGAATTTGAAAATTGAAAAATAAAATTTTTTGACTGGCCAAATGTTACGCACAGAAACCACTAGTGAAGCAATAAGGCCGCCATCTGTGTGGTTTTCACTTTATTTTAGATGAACATAAAAGTGTCCTTTTTATCTCGTTCCACTCAGCGTCTTAGGAATGTTCTAGAAATCTAAATATGTTTGGAAATTACTGAGCATTTAGAAATAACGATAAAAATATATAATACTCTATATACAAATTTCCCATTTCACAAACTTCTAGTTTGACATTTTTAAAAAAGGATCGTCATCACGCTATTATGATATTTCTGGAACTTTCTATTTGTGGAAATTATTCAGTCGTTAGTGTCCTCAAAACGTGACTTGCACCGTTCGCATTGACCCGGCGCAATGTATTAAATTACCTGTACAAGGGCACGATGCTCAAACTTGGTAATGATTTGACTTCCAAATAATATATATAAAGTTTTCATTGATTAAGAAATTTTTTTTTTTCTTATAATAGGCTAGCGTTCGGCCGCGATCGCGCTTGAAGGAAAGTGCAGACTGCAGATGCGTCCGAAAATGGCGCACGCATGCCAAGAAAGACCTATTTACCCTTGTTGTGAAGAGTCCTAGGTAAAATAAGTAAACTGCGGTGAAAGGAAATACGCCCCATAAAGACAAACCCTGACGAATATTTACTAAGATACTTCATATAGAATCAACACCACTAATACATATCCTATCCTAAGGTACAAGCCCCTAAGATCTGGGACGAGGGAACCGAGTTTTTATACAAGTATAAAAATGCAAGCATTTCTGCTTGTTGAAAAAGTGTTCATTGATGTGATCTGTCAAAGCAGGTTTTAGTGAAGAAGTAAAATGTTTGGAACAGCTATTATGTCAATCTTATGTACTGTCACACAACGTAATATAAGTACTACATAACATATGTACATACTATATACAATAATTACAAACATATTAAACGTGTCGGTCTACCGTTTCATGGATACCACCAGTAAGAAAACCAGATTATATGAACATTGTATGTTAATTTTACGTTCTTAAAAATACCATTAAAATGCAAAAAAAGTTCAATATGAATATTTTCGTATAATTACAAGCAGTTTAAAAGACTTTTATTACAGGTTTGGACATGTTTATTTGTCGATGCATACAATGTTCATACCACAAGGCCAACTGCCCACTGGGAACTTCCCGGACACTACAAATTATAGTAAATACTGATGCACCAAAGTATTTCTTAAGCCTGCAAGCATTTTTATATACACACTATTATTATTACCTTTAAAAGTGTTACGGTGACCAACAGTTTAATATAGAAAACAGGACTCCTACCTAATGTGTGCAATATTTTTAGAAAATAAATGCTAATAATAAAAATAATCTTAGGATATACGTTGGACTGCAGGAAATTCTCTAAGGCGACAACTGTATGTAATAAAGGTAACAAATTTAAGGATTTTCATACAAACTATATGGACTACTAGTTTACAAAATAACCAGTTATCATCACCATATTACAACTAAACATTTCGTGAGTGATTCTGATGATTGCATGATCAAATGACGTAGGTCTTATTTTAGGTACATTTCGGGATAATTCGACCCAATCCATTTTTCATTAGCTCCTGCTTGGTCACAATGAGATGACGACGCAGAATCCATATCATGGCTTTACAAGTGTCGAGACGTTCCCATAAATTCGATATAACGAACATTATTGTACATGTACATCGTATATAGGCGTGATGTTAGGTTCGAAAATCATTCATGCACTACTTCTGTCTGTTCTTAAGGCTTGTCGTATACTAGATGCCATGTGACATCCAGTGACCCAACAGCTATAAGGTTGTTAGGTAATCATATAAGTACCGTCGTAAAGCATCTGCCTTGCGCAAATCGTGTTGAAAGTATGAATGCTAAGCCATGCTTCGCGATTTCCCCTTTTGTTAGCACGTTGCCAATCTTTGAGATCGTTGTGACACACACATACACACACAGAGACACAAAGAATAGACACGTTTTTATAAACTAAATGTCCAATACCAAAAGTAAATGTTCGTAATGACGGTTTAACACAATCAAAATCTAAGTATAGAATAGTATCTACCTACTGCAACGCAAGGAAAAACGAAACATCTAAGTAATTTGCCTGGAGTCAAAACCTTGACTTCGACTGCATTTTAATGTTTTATTTTAAACACTATGTATTTCTTATTTCAGCTTCTTCCGTTCGCTTGGCGTTGTAACTCAGGTCAAGCGTAAATAGCTCGAAGTATGTTATACACGGTTATATAATAAGAAACTAAAAGTCAATCACATTTTTAATGCCCTAAGGGGTAGACAGAAGAATGTAGTACGCTTAAATGTTTCACCAGTCACCTTTTTAAGTCCGATAGAATAGGTGGTGAGTATATTGCCATACCCAACACGGATCCAGGCTCCAAGCCACTACTAGAAATTTCTAACAATACTATAATAATCCAACAGCACCCCAACGGAGGATTGAACCTAGGACTTCTCGAGCAATAGTCGCTCTTGCAACGATTCAATCAAGGAGGCAGGCTGTTTTAGTATTTCATATAATAGAAAACTAAAAAGTCATTATAACCATCCTTAATAACTAGAAGTACTATGTCATAGAACGGTAACGAAGTACCAACTAACGCTGTTGACACATCGTCATTCAATGGATTACCGGTTAATAAGCATAATAGTGATGATCAAAACAGCGTGAATCAGGCATATTAGCGCGACCGAACGCAATTACTTATGAATGTAGCTTACCCGTTGGAAAGGGACATTATAGAACGTGGCAACATTATTAGGTGTCTATTCCAGGAATGGTCATTATAGAATCGATTACAAATCGATATCATGCAATCTACGTACATTCTTTTTTTGAAATTTAAAAAAAAGAACGATGTTACTTTTTAAATTTCAGCTACTAATGACGCGGCCATGCCTATTTTTAGCATTTAGGGATATGATATACATATTTTTTTTCCATACCTAAAAGAACAATTTCACCCAGTGTCCTGCGAAGTACCAGGAGTACAAGCTACTTCGGCCATACTACACCAGACAACTTGTACATTTTCATATTATAAAACATCTGATATGTTAATAATAATAATCGTGTGTATTTACTAAAAACTGAGTACATTTGAAACAAAGCGTCATAAAAACAATCAGAAAAGACTTTTAAGATCTCAATTACTTATACTCAAGAAATGTACTGCCATTGTATTCCATAAATATTATCGCTGTGAGAATAGAATAGATAAGGATATGATTCAAGCCAAAACCATCACAAATGAAACTTAATATTTTACAATACCTTTTTTTGGACAACCCAGAACGAAACTATTAAAACAGGTCATACAGAATTGGCGTGGCTATGTCAGGCTTTGTTTTTTGTAGCTGTAGTTATAGTCTATAGCCACACGATATTTAATATCATGATCAACCGTTTCTAACCCTCAAAAGAGTTTACCTGCTGACATTATAACACAAAGGTATGACTAGAGAAGAGTTTGACATACTACTTAGCTCGTGTCGAATTTACACACTTATGACACTTAGGTTTTGTTTATTAATTTTTGTAAGCATATTCTCAAATACCTACGAAGATGTGAATTAGTACTATAAAATAAAAACAATAGTTAAATAGTATACGAAATACTGACGGTAATTTTTACTTTGAGTTACAATTCAGTCAGGATTTTCTGTTTTTGTATGCATAGCGTTTGGTATGTACTGTGTTTGAAATAAATTTAGCATATCATTGATCAGAGTATGAAGTATTTAAAGAGAGTTCATGTAACTACAGCAATGCATAGTTTCCGGCATCACATAGTCGTTCACTGTGAGATGCCCTCAGGTGTTAGATAAGTGGCTGACTAGCTCGAATATTAATTAATTATATACTAACATATATGTACATGTTTATAAAACATGCTGCATAGTTACTAATAGAATTGTTTTTATATGATTCTCTAGATTAAAGTCTTAATAATTCCCTTCTCTCTTCTCTTCAATTTTCATCCTTCTAACTCTATATTGTACGCTGTTGTGACTATATGTCGAACGTCTACCGTTTCTGTTCTTTCTTCTCATAATCTCTTTCTGAGATTTTTTTTTGTATTGCTGAATAGTTATCGAAGACTACCCATTAAGACTAAGACTACCCATCGTTAAGACTACCCATTGCTTATACTCGTATTTATTTTCTAAGTGTCTATTTTCTAAGTATCTATTTTCTAAGTATCTATTTTGTAACTATCTATTTTGTAAGTATCTATTTTGTAACTATCTATTTTGTAAGTATCCATTTTCTAAGTATCCATTTTCTAAGTATCCATTTTCTAAGTATCCATTTTCTAAGTATCCATTTTCTAAGTATCTATTTCCTAAGTATCTATTTTCTAAGTATCTATTTTCTAAGTATCCATTTTCTAAGTATCCATTTTTTAAGTATCTATTTTCTAAGTATCTATTTTCTTAGTATCTATTTTCTAAGTATCTATTTTCTAAGTATCTATTTTCTAAGTATCTATTTTGTAACTATCTATTTTGTAACTATCTATTTTGTAAGTATCCATTTTCTAAATATCTATTTTCTAAGTATCTATTTTCTAAGTATCTATTTTCTATGTATCTATTTTCTAAGTATCTATTTTCTAAGTATCTATTTTCTATGTATCTATTTTCTATGTATATATTCATAGCAACTGTTATATAATTATAAGGACTAAATGCAAATGATTTTTGACATCTATGTTCACAAAGTTTTAAAATCTGCGCGTTCTTAATGCAGAGGCTGTACCGGCTGCCAACATATTATGTTTAACGATTAAAAGGCATTGAAAACATCCGGGCATACGTCGAGTGTTTACTCCCAATCATAATATTGGCAGATATGACCAGATACAATCACTTACGTGAGGAAAATACGGAAAGTATGGACCGTAAAATATATTATTGATTCTGTTCATACATTAGACAAATGAGAATCATAAGAAAACAGGGGCAAGCGAATTGCCAAGGGATACTTATTTTAATTTTTTCTTTTGTCATAAGTCACTTTATATTATTTTATGCCAGTATTACAAATCGAAAATGAAATAAATCATGTTTTACAGTACTTATAAAAAGTAGGCACAGTAGTTACCTTAAATTAGCGAGTTCGGCACAAGAGTTGGCGAGGAGATAGTCCCCGCTGAGTAAGGCTATCTTGTTGCCGAACAGCATGTCGTCCGCCTCGCCGCTGGCCGTCTGCCGCGGGTTCATGTTCACCAGCCCCTTGTGCACCAGGTGCGACGTGCGGATCATCTCCGTCACCTCCGCTAGGGCGCGTTGACTGGACAAAACGGTATTAGGCGATATTTGAGATTAGAATTTCTGATTTCATACTACAAGTATGGTACATATATTACTACATATGTTAATACTATGCACATATTTTAATAATATGCATAGCACTTTTTTTATTCTGAAGAATCTTATTCGCTGTTAACTTATGTACTTATAGGCTACAAAGCACGTATACAGATAACACTTCAAGACACTTTAAAGAGTCATACGTAAGAACAATCCCGTAACGCGAGCTATACATAAATTTTAAAAATAGAAGGCGCCTACAACCTCGTAGTTTTTCACAAACTCAAAAAATCGAATATATATGTACCTGTGTAACACTCCAGCTGCTTTATCCTGCTCCATGTCCGGGATCTCGGGGCTGTGGCCAGCCGCCTTCGACACCAGCAGCACGATGAGGCCCCACGCTTGCATGTTGTTCTTGCCATTGTAGATCAGGTTTCTAGTAAACAAATGTATACAATAAACATAACGTTATTGACATACATATATACATCAAAATGTTTCAGAAATTAATTATAGAATAAATATTATATATTATATCTACATATATACTATAATTTTGAGACTGAAAATCGCTTAATTAGGTTTTCAATTATGATGCCCAATAAGAACTCATCACCATAAAAAAACATAATTTTTTTTTCTAATTTCTGCTGTACATCCATCATTATAACTAAAGAATAAATTAATGTTATAACTCTACCCCTTACTAGTGCTATTTCTAAATACAAAATGGAAAAATTACGCGTGAAGAAACAGTATACATAATTTAATTTTATGCTCTTCGTATAATGTATGAAATAAACTTCGTGTATCTAACTAATCTAACAACTTAATGTTTGAACATTTTATAGTCTTTGAACTTTGGCACTATGACGAGTTGCCATTGTGACGAGAAATCTCAATATGAAAAAATTGTTTTTCTTTTATACCTCATATCATATAAACGAGATGTATTTTAAAAATGGCACGATGGCTTACTTTTAGTTAAATATTATTGTCCACTTACGCCCTTTTGAATTTAAGGACCCATTTTTAACAATTAGTTGCATAACTTTAAAGTGACATACAAAGTCAATTGTAGTTATTTATTCAAAGTTATTCGGTTATAAGACAAATATAGAAAACAATTGGTTACGATTGTACAATAATAAATGCACAGCAAAACTTCGTTATGAAGATGACGCAAATCGATAGTCAACGAACCTACATATCCATCGCGTGACACCAACCGTGAAGTATTCCATCCGTAATACTGCGTTGAAAGTATAAGTAAACTTTTAAAAATGCAACATCACGACTGTAATCCGCGAAGGGGTAGGCATAGCAGTACACTTCCACATTTCACCAGTTACGTTCACGTCAGATGGAATAGGTGGTGAGTCTCTACAGCGGGCACGGATTCAGACTCCGAGAAAATTTTGTATTTAATAGTTTGCTTTCAAGATAAATGCGAAGAGCTAAAGCTCGACCAACGCAACATCCAGAAGTAGACGATGAAAGATGTCGCATGAAAAAGTCTACGGGCGGCAGTGACTACTTCTCACTACTGCTGTCTGTTTTTTCTCTACCCTTAAAATGTCTAAATTAACTAAAGTTATCTACTCGCTATGAGGGTGAAGGAAAATATCATGAGACAACCTGCCCGTCTTTAAAATGGATTTCAGCAAATATTATGTAGCCGCATTTATTGAGAAATTATCGTAACCGTTTTAAGAAGAGTTTTTAAAAGTATATATATGCCACAGTTATTGAAGGATGTAGAATTTTTGCTATATAAAAACCAATAGTCACAGTCCCAGAGTTGTTTATTTGTAACGGTAGCTTCCGCTCTTCAATAATAGATGGCGTTACTTGTATCTTGATACCCCGACCGATTTTTCTAATTGTTTTTCATTTTACACACTACCTAGCTAAATAAGTACAAAATGGATGAGGTGACTTTCCTGGTGTCTCTGATTTTGAGGAGCTTCCAAATTACGAAAATTCTTATTCAATGAAGTATTAACGAAGTTGTAACATTTTCCGTTATTATAATGTAAATTAGAATTGAAGACTCCTTGCATTGTATGCAAAATACAGCCCAATTACATATTATCAGACCTGTTATCATTGTCAAGTACTGTGATTATATTAGTAATAACTATGGCGTACTTCGGATACGCAATAACTGATGTTCGTAAAAGTTTTTTTCACAGATTATTAAGAAATAAATACAGGCATCGGCCTGTATGTTAATATCGATTAATATGGATAACCTCGTCAGTGGAAGCCTATGTCGTTATTGGAGGCCTATATCGAGTCGTTGACTGAGACAGACTAATAAATAATGATGATGATAATTTTCTTCCTGACTGCAACGGTGCAACTGCAACTTTCTTAAACTGCCTCAACCAATTAACACTCTTCGGAAGGCTAATTTATACCAAGTTCCTTTGCACTTCATGCTCTATAACAACAAATATCTAAGTAAGACCTAGTTTTTGTCCCTTGCGAAATCTCACATCGTCATTTCAGGTCATAAAATACCAATAGTCACTAGAAGAAACTGAGTGACGAAAACTAGCCTTGAGAATTCTAGAATATGCTCAAGACACACGAACAGCCGGTCAGCGGTCATCAATCGGCGGGCAGTCAGCCGCTGGCACGCGGACGGTCAGTCAATTAAATGATCGCGTCAGGCGTGCAGTTGCGAAACAAGTGCGTGTTCGTTCTATCGTGATCCGTGGATAACACGAGACGCGCAAAAAATAAACAAACACGGTGTAGTTTTTATTTGTATCACTCTTTCTAAATATGTAATGATAATATAATATATTATATCATATTATGATATATTGTGAAGCAAAGGACGTATTTACATATACTGACATGAATAAAACATGCATGATTTGAAATAGAAATTTGTTAAATACAATTATTGTGTAGAATAATATTGATGAATATAAACTGATCTATGGCTGTATAGAACGATGTGGACACTCGAAATTAAAATTCTACCAGTGGATTGTAGAAACTGTGGCCACATAGACGCTTAACTTAAATGTTGAAATCTAATATAATTTATCTATTGAATACAATTTTATTCGCGTTTTTTATTCACAATTGTATCCCCATTAACCATAACTATATATACCTACTTACAGCACAAAATAATAACTCATGTTTTCATATAAATTGAAGAAATTATAAAAAACTCAGGTCTGTTTCAGTCGCCTTAAATTCCACCGAGTACAAATCTAGGCGCCGTGCTACTACGACATTTTATTAAAAGACCGATATAAGACGTTTCATTTTGTGAGCACGAGTTTTGCAATGCCCGGTATAGGCACGTAAGAAGTAGTATGAATTTATTCATTGAGAACGCTTATTAATTTCTCATAATGGAATTAAATATAGAATTAATTGATTGCAATACTAGCTGTTAATTTAGCAACATTTACGTCCCGTATAAAATTTTCATTTAAAATATTTTGAAATTTATACTTTTCGTACAATCGTTGATGTATTTATTAAGTTAACTAGTCTAGATACATTGGAAAATAGATCTTATTGATCTCTTTCCAAATAATATTGGATATATAAGTTGT
>DWMG01003243.1:0-12147 GCA_018244855.1 Elbella merops
ATATTATTATTGTTTATGTACTTAAGTAATTAGTGTAATTGGTGTATAACCGTACTAATTATTTCAAATAAATAAATTATGTTAGAAATTTTTAGAAGATTCTCGAAGTCTGAATCTATACCCAGTGTATGGCAATATACTCACCGCCGATTCCATAGCAACACTTAAACATAATTGTTGAAAGTGGGACTGTATTAGGCTCCTCTGCCTAATCCTTCGGGAATTACAGGCTTGATATAGTCTTATGAATAAATTCTTTTGCCGGCTGTTCTACTCTTCTTCTATTGGCTTATTTTACCCATTTAAATTACTTTTCATGATATAAATTTCAAAGTGAGTTTATTTTTAAAGCATAAAACATAATGGGTATGTGTATAGTGTACAAAAAATGCAATGGTAACATTGTAAGACACAGCCATTAAACTGTCACTATCTATAACCTAATAATTTTGAAGCCGGCTGATGTTTGATAACACGATAAAACTTTTTATGTTAAGCTGACCATTTTTCTTTAAATTAATGTTTAGGTTTAAAAAATAAAATTCAATAATGACGACGAACCCAAGGAAAGGTACCGATCCGGTGCCTTTGGAAGAAAGCGATCAACTAAATATAAGACCTTTGTGAGTGTATTTTGAATCAATAAGCAATGGTTTGCCATAATTTTGTATTATTTCACGATATGATTGTAAATACACAGCTGTCATGACTCATAATTGACTCTAAACAGCGATAAAAGCCTACCTAAACATTGCGCTCAAGGTTTTACCTTAATCTGATAAAAGTGTTTCAATTGCCAAACAAAAGTTTCCATAATAATCTTTTAACTTTGGCCTTTCATTCTGCTACGTTGTAACGATTTTGATTACTCTTAAGTGTGTTAACAGTACTATTCAGATTACTGACAGTTTTATTAACTTACATGGTCTTAACTAAGTGGCAGTAACAATCCTATTCTTATAGCTCTGTTTAATGTTGGCTGTAGATGTTCTTGGGTGGTTGCAGTTCCTAGTACCCGCTGATTCCATGCTTATTTCACATGCTAAATATCATAAATATAATTCAATTGTTTTCAGAGGAGCTGGTCAAGAAGTCGGAAGATCATGTATTATGTTGGAGTTTAAAGGAAAAAAAATTATGGTAAAGTCTCCTTAATAAATTATCAGTGATTAAACCATAATTTGCTGTTGACACACTCCTGTTTTATTTATCTATTGCAGGAATTTGAAAACACTCAAAATAGTCATAATTTGTTTTATGTTTGAATAAGATTACATTTGATTCCACACAATATTACCCATACTTATTTTTGACACATTTAAATTACTTAGGAAAAGTAGATGCTTTTGGAACTGGATGGTGGTTGTCACCGGAAATGGTTAACATATCTTAATATGCTTGGGGGTTCATAATTGCTGTTTCTTGTCATTACTAGATAACAATTGTTATGTAAGTTCCTCCCCAGTTCATTAAAGAAAGTTTGACTTCTGTTATGGATAAACTGTTAGGGTATACAATCAGGCTTTGGTTAAAATCAGCTTACTGATAATATATAAGTTCCTAGGATGGCAGATTGGTTATCATCTGTATCTGTGTTCTAATATATAGCTACTTATTAGCTAGCTATATATTAGTAGTACTAAGCTAGTAGCTATATATTAGTTCCTTTCTTAGCTAAATATTCCAGTCATATTTAGAACAGTGTCCAATTATGAGGTGTTCAAGAGTTGTGGCTATGATTTGGATTTAAAATAATCACCTTGACATTTGTCTGTACATGTTTTGCATATATTTTTGTTTGTTATTTAATGATACATTTATGTGAATTGTAGTTGGACTGTGGCATTCATCCCGGTCTGTCGGGAATGGATGCCCTGCCATTTGTGGACCTAATAGAGGCAGATGAAGTGGACTTGCTGTTGATTTCCCAGTAAGTAACTCAATCATTCTGACTCTAACAACTGGTCTTTATAGTGATTTTAGCTTAAAACAATTGTAATTGAGTAAAAAATAAATTGTGATTTTGAGTTGATTATGGGACAGTAAGTGATAAAATTTTATTTTTATCTCTGTTACAAAGTTAACACTGAGCAATGACTATTATAAAACAAAATGCCACATATGACTTGAAAACATTTTTAGTATTAACTCGGTAAGGCCATTAACTGTGCAATAGTCTCCCAATGAGGTTGTCTGGTGTTTGTGTTTTATCTATTTCTATAGACCAGGGTTGTTATGGATGCCAACATTTAGACACCCGCAGATGCATATGCAGATTATTAGAGGCTCACATCCGCAGATGCATATTTGGATTTTAGGATTTGTGTAAGTAAATCTAATTTTAAGTGCATACAACATGAAAATTGACTGATTTTAATTGTTTTATTTAATCATATTTTGAAAACGAAACGAAATCTGTTTTTTGTTCTTACTTATTACCATTTTAAGTCTATAGTTTTATTAAGAAAACCTTTGTTTAACAATTAAATTTAAAAATGTGTAAATTATATTAAATAAACAGTAATATTGCAGAAACTCTGCATGATATGATGCAGATGCGGATGTTGATATTAATGTGAATACTCTGTATTTGTGGATGCAGATGCGAATATCCATAACACCCCTGCTATAGACTATTGTGACTATTCATTAGCAGTCTGATTTCCAGCAATTACATTATTACCATTATTTGCTCATACTAGTTACAATTTCAAGCTTATGATGTATACATATGCTGACCATAATGGCACCCGTTGGCTACATCAACTGATGTATACAGTTTAGAAACCTTTTGATAAGTAAATGTATGCAGTAGTGAGTTCTGGTTGAATTAAAATGATAACAAGTGCTTTAATTACTGCTGTTTTGTGCCAGGCTGGTAGCAGGGGGACAAGGGAAATTATAGTTGGGAATAGCTTAGGTTGTTAGGCGCATGGCAATTTTCAGTAACTGAAGATTGTTACAAAGAGGAAGAAATTATATATAACTGTCACCATGACATGTTGAATTTGTGTGACATCCATGTTTGTATGGGTTATGGTGCTATGTGTTCTGGATGCAGTTTCCACCTGGACCACAGTGGCGCACTGCCCTGGTTCCTGACGAAGACCTCGTTCAAAGGGCGCGTGTTCATGACACACGCCACCAAGGCCATATACCGGTGGCTTGTGTCTGACTATATCAAAGTTAGGTAAGTTGGTCATAAATTTAAAATTTCAGTTTTAGTCATAATTTTGTTAGCCATTATTTTAATATTCCAACCTTTAAAGACAACACTTATATTAGAAGTATTTTTGTGAAATAATTATTTAGTAGCTTGTAGGTCGAGTAATTGTAAGGCCAACTGCTGATTTGTTTCCTTTGTTCGATTAACAGCTCAGCTAATATCAGATTTTACTATGTTTAAATACTTAATAGTCTAGATTTGAACTTAGTATATGGCCATAGCTTCACCATCTATTCCACAGTTGGGTTTAAACATAAAATTAGTGAAATATGGGAGTGTATTACACTTATCTGCCTACATCTTCAGGGATTACCGGTGTAATGTTAGATTTTAAACAAGTGGCTTTAAACAATGGTGATTGGATTATGGCTGTCATTATGACCATTAGTGTACATGGTGTGCATGGTATTTTTAAAAATAAACAAACATGGACAATAAAGTGTAGATATACAGGTTTGTCAGCCAAATACAGGGAGATGGAATAAGTACCATAATACAAGGAATTGCTTAGATGGTATATCACATTTCAATCTCTTTTTAATCCAACATAAATAAACATATGCAATATGATAAATCAGGTAACTAAATAACTTCTTGAGATATTGAAGTCGTATTTATCAATTTGTACTTTAGTGGACTATGTTTGGAAGGCAACTATGCTGACCTATATACTATACTAATATATTTGGTACTATGGACTGTTTTTATTATTTTTGCAGACATTTAGTCTTTTGTTATTTAGTAATTAAATTACACCTAAAATCAACTCTATAGTATATTGGTCAATACAAATGTTTTTCCACAGCAACATATCAACGGAACAGATGCTGTACACAGAGTCCGATTTGGAAGGCTCCATGGACAGGATAGAGACTATCAACTTCCATGAGGAGAAGGATGTCAGGGGGGTGCGCTTCTGGGCATATAATGCTGGCCATGTGTTGGGTGCAGCCATGTTCATGATCGAAATAGCTGGAGTCAAGGTCAGTGGTGATTAAAATAAATTTCAAGTTTGTTATTTGTTAATGTAAGTTTCTGACATGGTCTAGTCTGCATTAAGTTAGCTACCTCAGAAATAATCTCATCTCAGCTCGTGAAGTACAGTATCTGTGGTGCAGGAATCAGGATGTTGAGTCAATTTTCTAATTTACAGCAGAAATAATTATATTAATCAAAGGTGGCAAAATCCACCTTTGGTCAACATTTAAGTATTAACATCATTTTGTTAATCTGTGTACATAGTTTCTGTAGAGCAATACATCAGGTGACAAATATGGCAGTATCCTACAAAAGAAATCAATATTATATATACAATTCAATAAAACTTGACATTTCGTATCACTATATTCGTTTATATAAATGGTTTAAAAATTCAAAAAATGTTGTTAATGTATATTATAAAAAATATCCATACCATACTATACCATTACAAAAGTATGTATAATACTTTGTAATATATTAATTTGTCGTTTTTGACAAAATCTAAAATGTCCATATTGCCGCCTTTGTTACTAAATGACTTACTGATGTAAGCAGATGTGTCAAAGGAACAGTTGTAGTGTGAATACTCAAGGGCAAATTAAGTTTAAAGCTTAACGCAACTACACGCCTGTAATCCCCGAAGGGGTACACAGAGGAGTGTAGTACATTTCCACATTTCACCAGTTATGCTTAAGTCCCACAATGGAATAGGTGGTGAGCCTATTGCCATGCATCAGGGACATATCCAGACTCTGAACCATTACTAGAAAGTCTAGATTAGAAAATTGTATAGTGTTCGAATCGGGAACCGAACCTGGGACCTCCCGATCGGCAGTCGCACTTGCAACCAACACATCCAACGAGGCAGTCAAAATAGATATTAAAACTAGATTATAATTATTTTAACATATTTTATATTATTGGACCTTAAATGCCGCTGCTATGCAGTTGTATAGATGTCTGTTGGTGTTCTAATGCAAATCACCATCATCATCATCACTGGCCTGTTTTAGTCCACTGCTGGACACAGGCCTCCCCCAATGAGCGCCGTGGTGTCCTGTCCGCCGCATCCAGCATGCACATAATACACTGTAATTACATAGTGGACAAATTTGTGTACGCAGGTATTGTATACGGGCGATTTCTCGAGACAAGAAGACAGACACTTAATGGCAGCAGAAATTCCCACGGTTCATCCAGATGTACTTATTACTGTGAGTTACTTGTATTTAACATGTCTCTATGCATTCCATGAAGCGCTCGTAACTGTGCGGCGAACATGAGAGATTGAGATGAGATAGACATTGCAGTCCCCGCCGACGCTAATGTAATATATAAGTACTTTGAATGGCCTGTATAAATACATACTTTATAAATTAAGGTTCATACATATGTTCATTATGTTTTTTCTGGGATATTCAATCTTAGTTCCTATATAGGTACACGTAATACAGACACATATCTTTTCTTAGACATCCATTGTTGGGGGCACTAACGACATTATATTGAATACATGGCAGCACTGTCGTCTAGATGGTAGCACTGTCGTCTTTGACGGGCTATTTAATCTATGTTGCCAATAAAATATTGACTGTTCGTTATGCCCTGCAGGAGTCAACGTACGGGACCCACATCCACGAAAAGCGCGAGGAGCGCGAGAGCCGCTTCACGGGGCTGGTGAGCGACATCGTGACCAGGGGCGGCCGCTGTCTCATACCCGTGTTCGCCCTGGGCAGGGCACAGGAGCTGCTGCTTATTCTGGGTATGTCTACTGTAGTATTCATTAAAAAATAATAATAATAATCAACGCATTATAATTCCACTGTTAGAATATGGGTCTCCTTTCATATTGAGAGAGTTATGGCTATTCTGCCACGCTGGCCAAGTGCCGGATCGCAGATTTCGCACACTATAGGTTTTCTCACGATGTTTTCTTTCACCCTTAGCAAGTGATATTAAAAAAAAGCGCTTTTGTAAAGAGGTGCGCTCCATGGATTTGAACCCAGCACCGCCGGAGTTAGGAGCTTAATTCTTAACCACTAGGCTGTCACTGCTCTCAAGTAGTAGTAGTATAGTAGTAGCTCGCTAGTATTAATTGTGTATCGTCATATTCACGATTCGTTTGGCATATTGTTATCGTCCCGGGTTTAGAACACTAGCAGTCAGGTACAGTCTGTCAGCTCCAACGACTAAAATGATGATGTGCGATCAATTTGCAGTTTCAATGTGTTTGTGCCAATCGCAAAAAAACTGCTATTTTGCAGGTGGTCAGGCCAAGATTTTTATTTTTAGTAGAGGGACAAGGCTAGCAATAAATTACAATTATTCGCACGATAGAATTTTGCTCTAAATTATTATAGCATGTTAAGCACGTTAAGTGTAAAGGCTGAACAGCTGCTTGGAGTTTTATGACAATAGTGTTTTACACAGGTTTATGATTTTTTAAATTATACCTAGATTTTTTTTTCAATATAATTTTTATATTAGCAAAAACAAAAAATGGTCATAATATATTTTATAAGTCCGAAATAAAGCGTGTGTGTCACCGCATGAAAGAAATAAAAGGTTTGGAAATGACATGTTTTTTAGAAGTAAATTTTTTTAAAGTACGATTTGAGGATAACCCAAAAACGTTTCGAAGGTTTATTTTTTTAATATTAAGGTTTTCCAACTGTCAAAGACGTTTTTCTTTAAATTGTGGAGGAAAAGCGGAGATCTCCCGCCAGGCGATGTAGCTGCCTGGGGACCGCGGCCCGAATGTGAACTTCGGATATTCTGTATATAATGTGATTCTATGGAATTCTCATTAAGGCATTCTTTTCTCTTTAAGGCAGTCAAGTATAACAGTGTAAAGTAGGTAAACAGTGTAAAGTTTGTATTGTAATGAGTATGGAGCTGACGGCGCCTGTTCCCAGACGAGTACTGGTCACTGCACCCCGAGCTGCAGGACATCCCTATCTACTACGCGTCGTCGCTGGCCAAGAAGTGCATGGCGGTGTACCAGACTTACGTGAACGCCATGAATGACCGCATCCGCCGCCAGATCGCCGTCAACAACCCCTTCGTGTTCCGGCACATATCAAACTTGAAGGTCAGTGCCATTACATACTACAGTAGAGTTTCTCTCTCTGTGCATATATATGTATCTCTTTGTAGAAGTTCCGTTCCGACCTTTTTTTATTACTCCACTGCTGGAACACAGACTCCCCTGTCAGAATGAGAGGGTAAGGCCATAGTCGGCCACGCAGGCCAAGTGCGGGTTGGCAAATGTCACTCACGATTTTTTTGTTATAAATTTTAAGGTATACAAGTTTCCTCACCCTGATTTCCTTCACCGTTAGCAAGTTAGGTTTAATCTTTGAAAAAGGCACATGTGTAAAGAGGTGCGCGCCATGGATTTGAACCCAGGACCCGGGAGTGAGAGGCTGAATTCTTAACGACTAGGCTAGTGTTAGCAAGTGCTAGAATATATTTTGTAATCCTTTCCTTTTGAATTTGAAAATCTTTTGGGTCTCCTGGTTGAAAGTCGCTTGGTATTAAGAATAAATAAATATATTTAAGTTCTTATTTTAAAGTATTTTATATTGTTTAGGATATTTTACAATAATTCTTTTCAGTAATATGTTACTGATTCATGGAGGATATGTGATGATACATAGGTTGTTTTATATAGTATATTGAAACTGAGCAGTGATTTATTTATTTATATCTTCGGGAATGTGTGTACAACAAATTTACATATGGCCATCTGAACACCATTATATGTATTTCCAAATACTCCATAAATAATTTTATACTCGGATACAGAACAGATACTCATGTTCATCGTCGAAAATGTTTCATGACACGACTATTGGTTCAGCACTATTGGTTCAGCAGTCCGGCTTACTAACTTCTGAACTTACAGATTATTCTATTTAAATCATCTTTCCTGAATAGCGGTCTCCTGCCCGATCGCGAACACGTCAATCTCCGGCTTCACTTTGTCGTACAAGTGGGGGAATGCCCCGTCCGCCTTGTATTTCTTCCGCATTACCTCGTATAGGGACAAGTCAAACATATCTTCGAATTCCTCCTTAGTCATAAAGATATCCGCATACAAGAACGAGTAACCACCGACCTCTCTAGTAAACTTCTCCATCCTTCTCATCGCGTCCACTGGATTGTAGGGTTTCTTCTCCTTCACCTTGCCCGGAACGCCGTAAACGCCTAAATCATTATACATTGCGTAGTCAGTACCCGGTACTAAATATTTCGCGTTCGGTCTCTTAAGCTGTCCAGAAGACGGACCGCGATCAATTATTTTGCACGGATATACTAACAGCGGAAACTTGTCGAAATTAACACTGGCTACTTCGATTTGCTTCTCTAACTCTTTCATAGGCAGGACGATATCTTGGAACACCTGCTTCGTGAAAGTGTAAGCTCGCACTCCGGGTGTCGTTGTGAACTTCAGAAACGCTGGCTTAGGCGGTAGAAGCCAACCGAACAGCACTCTGAACCAAGGTTCGTTGCCGAACGAAATCATGTCTTCCACTACCCAAAAAATAGGTCGATTATGACGCAGCAGGTAGGCCCTTAGCGGTATTAATTCGATTGCCTCCCCGCGCTTAAGAAACGATTCTACGTGTTTGTAGAACCAAGGTTTATACCATTTCGAACAGTAATTCACGGTATATTTAGGGTCGTAGTCTGAATAATCACCGGTCATAACGACTGCCTCGTCTTTACTGAAGATCGTGCCTTCGATGTAGTCGGGGAACACCTTTGGCTTAGCTACTTTCGCACCGGACAAATCTCTCAATACCTTACAGTATTCCTTTTGTCCCTTGACGGGTGTGTACTTTACTTTAATGTACGGTTTTATCTTGACGATTTTTAACGTCAAAGCCACCAAGAAGCCCAGACTGCCGTGGCTCCAGGGCAATGATTTGTACAAATCGGCGTGCTCATTATCTGCAGTGGCGGTCACCAAGGACCCATCGCCTAGTACCACTTCGTAACTAGTTATTGTTTCGTGGTACAAGCCGGCTTTGTGCGAGTGAGTTGACATTCCCGTTCCAAAGGCGAGACCTGGAAATGCAGCTGTGTAAATGCGTGTTCGTAAACTATTATTGTACCCAAACACTAGGTAAGCGTAATAATAAAGAGTTAATTATTTTTGAATTTACGCTTTGGCCCGAACCCTTCTCCTATTCAATCTTTACTACATTAAAGAAACTAACCTCCTAAAGTGGCATCTACAAGTTCTATAGTGACAGCCAACGAAAACCCTTTCGGTATGAGATATTCTGTAATATCCCCTATGGTGACCATAGGCTCCACTCTGACCGTCATAGCTCCCTCATCCAGTTCCAAAATTTCATACAGAGGGATAGGGATTTGATGGTGAAGGTGCTTTTGAAAGAATGTAGTCGATAAAGAGAGCCAATTGGGTCGCGACGTACATAGTAGGCGACGGTCTTTCGCAGGCAGTTTATTCCATTCTTGGACCTGGAAAAAAATAGATTTGTAAAATCTAAAAATTTATTATATTTCACATTTGAAAAGGATTACAAACTTCTACTACCTCACTTGTAAAAAACGTAATAGTCCTCATGAAACAGTTTAATATACTGATGTACTTCAGTTATAGAAGGAATATGAACTAAACAGAGAATTCAACTTTTAAAAATGCATTAGACTAAACATATAGTCAAAATTGTATATGTTCAGTTCTTACATATTTTATTATTTAAATGGAAACCTTTTTAATTACACAGCGTAGTGGTCCTACTTCTGACAAGCCACTTGTTTATGCTGTTACAGTATCTTATGTAATAATAATATTTTAGGACATCTTCACACAAAGCGACCTGATCCCAAATAATACGGAGCCTGTGTTACAGCAATCAGATAAATGATAAACTACTTATATAAATGTCTAATATACAATTTTGCACTCTGACACAAGAAATATCCCAGGTTGGTAACGAAACCCTTAACATTTAGTTTCACAATCAATCACTAAAAATAGTTAAAAAGCCAGTCTCATACTATATTCAAAAGGAATGTGAGGGTGTTGTTTCTTTAAAGTTTGTATTATGTAACTTAAAAACAGTTGAATTTTCATTCTTTGGAATAGTTCAATTAATTTGCCATGCTTGATTGAGGACTCCTTTCAATGTATTCAATTATAAACATTCCTTACCTTCACTTGAATTTCTCTGACAGCACTCCGGTGTCTGTTGGGATCACTTGATAGTTTCCTCAGGAAGGCTTTAAGCTTGAGAAGTAGTGTGAAGAGG
This sequence comes from Elbella merops, assembly GCA_018244855.1. Lineage (NCBI taxonomy): Eukaryota > Metazoa > Arthropoda > Insecta > Lepidoptera > Hesperiidae > Elbella > Elbella merops. The sequence continues at coordinate 10,495 of DWMG01003243.1, forward strand.
AAACTGGCTGGCAGACAAAAGGCACAAACCACAAACTCTCGATTGTCTTCCAACCATTTAACCAACCTCTCCTTGAGAAACTGTAGCAACATTTTTGTATGTTCTGTGTATAAAATATTGGTATATAAGTCCATATGTATACTAGAGGTAACTATTTCAGTCTGCTGGATTAGCAATACTTCTTTGATCAGTCTTGAACAGATACTTCTAATTGAACTACTGACAGTTACTAAGTAGACTAATGTTAGTTCCATTTCCAAGTTGTGTTATCAGCTGATTTCTAGTATGCAAACTATTGCCTTAACCCTCTCATTGTGAGAGTGAGGCCTGTGTCCAACAGTAGAACAATAAAGGGGTCAGAAAAAAAGCCTACCAGTAGGTAGATATATTATTTCCAATTTGTAGGTATTTTTAGTCATACAAGTCTTAAAACAGGACAATTGAAATACTTATATTTAATAACAATAATTTTAAAGGTGTTAGGGGGTCCAAACGCCATCTCAGGAACCCAAGCCAACCTCACTTGCATGTGGTACACCCTGCTATAACAGACGAGGTTCTGGCGACCGGCTGATTGTGGTATAGCGCAGCCTAAATAGGCACGGCTAAATACCCTGATCGCCTGCCTGATTGCATGCCCAGTGTGGATATTACGGGCATAAATCCCTTTTGGGGGAGGCCTATGTCCAGCTGTGGACTAAGATAGGATGATGATGATGAATTTTAAAATCTAATTGACACAATACATTTATAAAAGTAACTGAGCAATGTGGGATACTACATCCATGGTCTATGAATACATACATAGTAAATGTTAAAAAATATCTATTTATAAAAAAACATGTCAGTATTTACAGTATTGAAATTGTCGTCTAATTTTTTAATAAAAAAATTAAGTCGTCTAATTTTTAAAAAGATCTAGTTTAACTATATTCATTATTTACCCTACAAAACAAAACACATAACCTCAATCCTACCTTGAAGCTCTATTATCCTCACGGCAAATTGTTCTTATTTTAGAATTAAATTGATTTAGTTAAGAATACATATATAAGCAGATAAGACATTATATCACAAGATAACCTGACAGTGTTATCACATTGCTGCAGGTATCTTACGGGATAATTACTTCTTTTGTTATTAAGTACAATGAGTAACTTAAACAAGATGTGCCTATGTAAAGATACGACACATACATCAATACTTACAAATACCTAGCTTTTAAAATAAATGTAGAGACATTACATCTCTATGTATATAAATATTATGTCAGTTTTTGTTTGGGTGAAAGACGTTCCGATTCATGTATATCTCGCATAAATAAATTGGACACCTTGTTATTATTTCGTAATATCAAGCCAAAAACAAAATGCATATGCCTGGATAGGCATTAGTAAGCGCCAAGCGGCCCGTGCAAATTACGGAGGGAAAGCGCATTCCTCGCAAGTGCCAAGTTAATTTCTGCGTGTTGTAGTTAAACACTAAAGTGTCTTATTGAAAATTAAAAGATGTTCCAAAAAAAATAGTAATTATTTTATTAAAAAGTAAAACTTGTACCTGTTGTTATTTTTAAATACTAAGTAAACTTGTTCCGAGTACAAACACTTGTAAAGGAACATTACCGAATTTCAAATGACCTTGGTGGAATAGATT
>DWMG01003244.1:0-12144 GCA_018244855.1 Elbella merops
TCGGAGTCTGGATATGTGCCCGACGCATGGCAATAGGCTCACCACCTATTCCATAGTGGGACGTAAACGTAACCGGTAACATGGGAGTGTTCTGCATTCCTCTGCCTACCTCTTCGGGGAGTATAGGCGTGCAGTTACGTTATATTTTAATGCCTGCGGTGTCGGGTGCAGACGCTGAGCGAGTCGCTGTCGCGGCGCAGCGGCGAGCTGGTGGGCGAGCTGCGCTGCGCCGCGGCGCCGCTGGAGGCGTGCGCGGAGGCGAGCGTGGCGGCGGCGCTGCGCCGCGACCTGGACGCCGCCGCGGCCGCCTACGAGCACACGTGCGCCAACCTCGCGCAGCTCTGCAGCAAGTCAGTTGTTTCCCTTTAAACACACCCCCTCCATCACTTAAAGAAAAGAAAATAAGCGACCCATTATAATTCCACGCGACTCATATTGAGAGGTTAAGGCCATAGTCTGCCACGCTGGCCAAGTACGGGTTGGCAGACTTCACACACCTTAGAAAAAATATATATATATTTTTTATAAATTCTAAGGTATGCAGATTTCCTCACGATGTTTTCCTTCACCGGTAGCAAGTGATATTTAAATTAAATACGCACTTTTGTAAAGAGGGGCGCGCCATGGATTTAACCCAGGACTCTCGGAGTGAGGGGCTGAATTCTTAACCACTGGGCTATCACTGCCATCATCACTTATTTGGCTTTAATACTCACTTATTACTGGTACTTTTTTATATACATACAAACGTGTACATCATCAATCTACTCCCGTCCACTGCTGGACATAGGCCTCTCCAATAGCACGCCACCGACCTCGATCTTCAGCTCGTCGCATCCCACCGCTGCCAGCCACTTTGCGTATATCGTATATACGCTTTTCATTTATGATTAATTATTCGCTGATAATAATCGGTGTAATTATTTAAAAGTGTTGAAATCAATATAATTTTGTGTTAGCAAACGCGTGGCACATGTTAATGTATGTCTGACGACCTGAAGAGTGCAGCGGGAAGCTGCTGGATTTGGAAGGCCCAGGAGCAGAAGGAGTGGCGCCGATTAGGGGAGGCGTATGTCCAGCAGTGGACATCTAGAGTCTGATGATGATGATAATGTATAATCCGTCGTGCAGATACAACCGAGCGGTGAACCTGTGGCGGCGGTACCGCGACGCGGCAGCGTCCGTGCGCGCCTTCGTGGACTTGGAGGAGGCACGGCTGCACCTGCTGCGCCCCGACCAGGCCAACGTCATCGTAGACGTGAGTACCATTCTACATACTAACATCACGTCTCTTTAAACATATATTATTCCATTCTCCTCACCAAATAACCGTCTAAATGTTTCGATATACAAAGATAGGTAATAATAGGTAACTCAACACGACTCAACACAACTCAACACAATATTCGAATTGTTAATAACTTAACACATTAAAAATACAGTTATAAAATGTTCAACACATTTTCAATTTTCGACATATAGGTACCAATGAAATGTACTATTCGATGATCTTACTTGAAACGGCTGAAAAAGTTGTACACTTCGCAAAAATGTTCATAAATTTTTAAGTACAGTGTATACTGAGTGTTAGACGAAATGTTTAATTTATCTAATAACACTAAGTATACGACCTTCTAAAAGCCTAGGAAAAGAATTAAAAAATTTAGCTAATCTTTAAAATTAGACATGATAAGAACCAACTGGATTTCATATTGGTCAAGCAGATAATTATTTACCATCTCCGCGTCGGGTGCGTTTCACTCGACTTGATTATGCTAATACATTAAAACCGACATAATATTACACCTATATTTTTTGTACGTATCGGGATTTTTTGCATCCACAGCGATGGATTTGAAAGTCTCATCGTCTTAGTATAAACGAAGTCTCATTCTTATCTAGAGTCAGCGTGTATACACTGCGCACAGTATGACATACATGTATGGTTCGGTAATTAAATTCTTTATTACAAGACTATTGCGAATAAAAATCTGACAGTGAGTCATTCTGGTGTGTCACCGTCTGACCGGCCACGCCTCGGCAGGTTGACGACCGCCAGATGGCGTATATAACTTAATAAAAATGCAATTACATATTATACTAGTTATGCCCGCGACTTCGTTCGCATAGGAGTCTAAACTTTTTCTAAAATTAAAGTAGCCTAAGTCACTCCTTATTACATCGGCTATCTGCCACTGAAAGTCCCGTCAAAATCGGCCCAGCCGTTCCAGAGATAAGCCGGAACAAACAGACAGACAGACAGACAAAAATTGTAAAAAAAATTATTTTGGTGTATGTACTTACATATGCATTTAGTAAAAAGCGGTTGTTTTAACATTACAAACGGACACTTCAATTTTATTTATTTGTATAGATATGTACACAGTGCACGAGTACATACATCTACACACATATGTATGTGTTGTATACATTTCGCTGTTAACACGTCTTGCCATAGAGACTAGGCTAACACAGTATTCCTTGGATAAATGCCAGCGTAGCAGATTTGCTATTTTCGTCCTTATAATGTCAATATAATAAAGCGTACAATCGCTTGTAGATATAGCAACCATTTTATTGAGATTCTGCCATAAACTATTTGTAGTTTAACATATAAAATTAATAGCGAAAAAGCCGAACGGGTATGACGTGAAACTGGGATACTGTTATGTTAAAATGCTGTATATGTTATTGTATATTTGTTCTCATGTTTTTAAGAAATTATTTGAAAACATCGTTATGACGCATGAGAAAATAATAATAAAACATAATTCTCGATACAGTGATATAATCCGTACGTTTTTAAGGGAAGTCTACCACCACCTATTCCATGGTACCTAAACGTAGCTGGTGAAACGTGGGAGTCTACTACACTCCTCTGCATAACCCTTCGGAGATTATAGGCGTGAATTTACGTTAAAATATTAAAATGTATATAAATGTCATGCGTACATTCTGTCACGGATGTTTCCCATTGGAGTAGACAAACAAGGTTTCCACCGGCTACGGTCCTAACAATGTCCTTTCGCGTCTTCAACTTTCAGAATCGTCATACATACTTTTCTAGTAGTCCATGTTATGTCGCTTTAAACTTATGAATTATTTAAGTTCTCTCCCGTACTGTTTCACCGGTTGTAAATAAGTACTTGCGGTTTGCAGTCTGCCCAATACAGACTGGTTTCTGAACCCTTACCAAGTATGCGTTTTTTACATATTGAGCGACTTTGGTTTCGCTACAATTCTAAATGTCAAAATATGCACTTATGTCAAAATATAAAGAAAATATACACAGGCACACACACACACATGCACGCACGCAAATACACGCACATATATACACGCAAACATATACACCCACTCATATACACGCACACATGCACGCACACATGTACACGCACACATTTACACGCAGCCATATACACGGCCACATATGCATGCACATATAAATGCACACATACACGCACACATATACACGCACACACGCACGCACACACACGTACACACACGAACGCACGCATAAACACGTATTACACTTGTAACGTAAAGAGTCCTTCTCGTTCCATGTCCACATTTAGAACAGCCCTTATTTATTATAATTATCAGTAAAGTGGGGGAGCGAGAGTACCCCGGTATTGAACAAAAAATAATTCTCTTGACTCATCAGCGCCCGTCTCGAGTGACTGTTTTATCTCTGCTCTTAAAATATGATATCTACGTCATAAGTCTGTCAATTTTCTGTTTAATGCGCCATGGTTTCTTTACTTATATACTATCAGGCCTCTTTCGAATCGAGGTCGGCAGAGACTAAAGACTTCCACCGACCACACATGCTTTTAGCCTTTTCTACTTGAATCAGTTGTCATACAAGCATAACTATTAAACTTGGTCTTAATTATTGACCTGACAGAGCTAAACCCTGAGTAGGTACTACTTAGAATTCTCAGAAGTTACTCTACGTGTGAAGTCTTCTAACCTGCACTTGACCATTGAAATGGACAATGACTTTGGTTTTTCGCATTCTCGTTTTAACAACGAGACGAGAATTGTTTTGCAGGGGATGATTATGATGATGAGTAGAACTACCGGATTGTAGAGTATCTGGTAGAGTATGGATTTACATAATTCAATACGATTTTGCGAATATCATCCCCAGTGCTAAGCGTGCTTAATATTTACAAGGTCAGACATTAAGCACGAGATGCATTAGTTAGATTTTACTGTAGGCGGTCCAAACACCTCAAGGTGCCTAACAAAACTCAAACAAAGTTAGGGTTGCCAGCGCTTGGCTCCATATTAACCATTTATTAGCCGAATTTGTGTGTTAAATTCATAAAAATAGTGGGAACGGAAAATTAGAAATTAGAAACGGCCCAACAGTGGTCATGAATACTGATTCTGGTTGTGTTGGTACCGTCATAGAGTTAGGTTTCTGCGCCATCTCATGAGAAAAGTTATAATTATTTTTTAAAATGCCGATAAATTCAAATGTGGCCTGAAACTTATACGGGCCCATAGAGGGTTAATATCCATCGCAACCGCAGTCCATGCTATTGGAAACTGAAAATCATGACGCTGCTACGCACATCGTAAACATCTGTTATATGTCTTAGCCTTAGAATGGTACTATTTTCAAAACCAAGTAACATTTCTTTGTAACGCTTTTAAAATATGATTTTTAGGCGATCAATACAGTTTACAATTTTTATTTATTTTAATGAAAAAAATATTGGAACAATCAAATACAATATATTATCTATATCACTGTATTATAAAACAAATACAGTATTGTAAATAAAAAACTCAAGGCAAGAATTTTGATATGGTTAGATTTCATTCAGAAAATCTGACTGACAAGAACATGTAAAACATTTCTATCCCGTCTGAGAATTCCGTGGTCTGGCTTCGTGGGTTACTTTGTGTGTGACACCTTAGACAATGTGGTTGAAAAAATTGAGAAACATAATATAAAATATTAAAAAGATTTTTCTGTAAATACTTGGGGTTATTTTATCTATCAAACATGGCAACCCTAAGAGCGGTGCGTCTTCCTAAACACGACGCTTAAAGCGATGTGATGTCATACACCGATGACTTACATCGATAGTCGATATACCTTGTGTGTTATTTTATTATTTAAGGTAAACTCTGTGATCGTCCATAGTAATATTAATTAACGACCTCTACAAGAGACAAGGGAGATGAGTAAAAAAAATCAAGTTTTATTTTTAAATCCATACCATATCTAAATATAAATAGTTAAATTCACACTAATAGCCTTTCAATTCTTTTCTAAGAGTAAAATTAGATTTTAATTTTTCTGTGAGATTATTCATAATTCGATTTATAATCGTCAACAAGGTTTTATTTGTCATAATCGGCTAGAATCCAATGCATATGTCAACTTTGACAGCTGGTGAGTGGTAAGTGTTGCCACTACGAGCAAACCAAAAAATAAAAACAAAAAAATTGCTCTATCGATTTTGCTCACAATGAGTACACATATGAACGATAATGTTGATCATGGCCATGCGTAAAGTTTACCAAGCATTCTAATGAATGGTTCGCACGGCTCTGGAGTTTACACAACGGAACTGCAGGTGCTAAATACCAGCAGGTCGGTTGCCGGTTGCCAATATATAACATCCTATGTGTGGTGAATGGAAGCCTGTTGAAATCTGTATACCTAAATACTTAGTTTATTGATTTGATGATTGCCTACCGTTGAACGGTCACCGTTAAACTTATTAGCAATATTAATATATGTATGCGTTGTAGGAGACGACGAATTTTCTGTTCGACTCAAAGTAAATTGGAAACCATTGAACATAATAACTGTTAAGTAGATGGTTGTCTTTAACTTTAATATTGTTCAGTAATTAATTTATTGTAGGAAAATATTATATTTTGTACGTTATATGTTTCTGTCTATTATTAATAAAACGAGTGTTATATTTCTAAGTGTACAGCGGATACTTTTTTTATTATTACAGTACATTTTCAAAATGTAGGCAGATACATATTTAATTACCCGAAGTCGTACGAGTGTTACGACTGAAAGTCCAGTGTCATTGAAAATAGGATTATTTTTTATTATATATAATAAATTAAATCCTGTTGTAATTGCAGTTTTTATTGTTGTTTTAATTACGGTAATTATAATTATATTCATAATGCTTGAAAAGAAATATTTTTATGGGAAACACTTTTTATAAATAACCGACTCTTTTACTGTTTGAATAACGTTCGGGTCAATGTGATACATACCATTATTTTAAAGTACAGAATGGACCAGTATTATATTTAAAAAATCGTGGTGCAGAATTCAGTTTCTATATACATTTTTATCGAACTCGCTTCAGTCGATTAAAATCAACTGAGAAATAGGTTCCGAGTATTTTGTATTTATAATAACACAGATTACAACGTTTAAATATAAAATTTAAGCGCTGTAACCACAGTAATAACGTTGAAAGGTTGCAAAAAGTCATGTATCAACCTAATGAACCGAATAACTTCGAATAAAACTGCGAGTTAATTAAGTGATAACGTTTTGATAACGAAACCAGCCAACCGCGAGGCAGTCGCTCGCCGGACGTCCGCCTCGAAGGACGTCTGACTACGAGCCGATATATATAATAATAAAACACGCGAACATTAAACGAACAAACTCGAACATAACCTCGAATAATTGCAATAGCAACAAACGAAGATACAAATGTAGATTAAAGAAACGAAACGTCAAAAAGCGCGCCAAATAATATGTCAATTGTTTTTTTTTAATAGTGTAAAAATATACGTGTGACATCACCAGTGATTCGTAATGCAACAGAATTGTACCGTATGCATAATTTATTCAAATGAATTCGGCTATAAACATGAATTAGCTCCGTTTCAGTAAACGAATGCCTGCAGTTTTATCATTGCGTTCCTGTTACAAAAAACTTTTGGAAATTATTTCGAATGCATTAGTTATTTTTCTCAGGATAATTTCCGTGATACAATGATTATTGTTGGCGTTGATGGTGTATTTTTATTGTCACAGATCATGATAACAACTGCTATCTGACCTTGGTGAAAAATAACGTTCCACTAAATGGTGTGTAATAAATATTTTTGAAATATTTCATAATTTCGTGGAAGGAGCGAACGTTCATGAAAAAATTTAATCTTACGCAGCGAGTGCAGCTCAGGAACATATATATAAAGGAGGTTACATTAATCTCTGTTGAAAGATCGCATTCGATCACAGCAATTTCGCTTACTCCAGCAACAACAGTTCATATTTACAATGTTGCATTTCGATTTCAATGTTGTGCCTAGTGAATACTGAAAAGCCAATGCATAACTTGCATATAACAAACTGATACTCGTACATGTAGACTTTAGCCCGTTAGTTACAAAAGAAAAACAAAACATCTGCGATAATCATTGACGTTCCAAATTTAAATTGGTTATATAAATTTCCCGCCTTTTTTCCCACGCGAATTTAAATTAAGGAAAATTTTGTAGTGTTATTTATCGTACCCAATTTTTTGTTGCAATTTTTTTTTCGCAAAGCAGGATTGGGTTGTGTGCAATCAGCGACCTTGGCATCCGATGTGTTCTGTGAACAAATGTGCATGCTCGCTATATATGAAAAATTTCAATTCCATATTTGAATTCGAATTGCTACACACAATTGAATTCAAATAGCCCTCTCGGCAGTTTGCGGTTCTGTCCTTCGCGAACAAGACGTGGGTAGACGTGTTTATCTCTTTATTTTGCGTCTTTCGCGGGTATATGTGAGAATGTTTAAGTTTTTGTTCCATTTTCCTATAGTGTCGTCTTTTAAATTGTGCTCGCCGTCCGGATATCAACGATAGCGGGATAAATAGCACGTGTAAATATATCGGAAAACGGGTAAACAATAGTGTGTTCTAGTCATAGTGAAGTCAGTTGACCATGATCAGTGAGTGATATTGTCAAAAATGATATATCATTATGCTTTTTTTAATAGTGATGTGATAAGAAATGTGTGTCGCTTGCCAGGATTGTGATTTATCAAGATACGGCCATGTCATTACAAGAGGTGAGTCCTAGATAAAAATAAATTAAAAATGCCCCCTAAAATATGTCGAATGTCTTATAAAATGTATTTTTTATTTAAGTTCCTTAATCATAACACAATATTCACTGGTATAGTTTAAAAAAACTACATAATTACAAATAGATTAACTGAGTGTATTATGATAAATTAAAAAATGGAATAATGACAGTGTTATAAAAAAAATATAATTTAATTATTCGACCCATGAAACCTAACAAAACATGATATTCATCAATAATTAAAAAAATGTTTCTGCTAGTAGGTACTGTTTATTAATCAGAGGTTAATTAAAGTATTTATATGTAACGTAGATAAACATGTAGATAAACATGTTTATAAAAATATTTTAGTTTATCTTATAATTGTTATAAACAACGGATTTATTTTTAAAATAATATTGAAACTCAAATTAGGCTTTATCCAATTTAAATATTAAATATTACAATTCATAATGTTGATTACATTTACGTTCTCAGATATGTATTGAGATGTTATTTTAACCGGCTTCATATCAAAGTGCGTGATCATTTAGCTGTACGTGTCTCTCTGTACGTTATAATAATATAATGTTATTGAAGTTATAATAATAAATTATTTTAATGTTTTATTCAACTATTTATACCACGATTGGAATTATGTAACAGAACGTTAATGAATAAATTTAGTTTTATTAATTTCACAATTAATAAACTTTCGTTATCCCTCCGGGGTTCACTGGTAGGGAATGTGATTAGACGTTAAGTTCTTAGCCCTGTGTGACCACTGTATTAAAAAGATCTCTTGTAATTGCTCGGTGTATAGCAATAGGCTCAATCCGTTATTCGTAAAATCCGGTAAAACGTTGGAGCGTACTAAACGCCAACCCGTTAGGGAACATAACAGGCGTAATCTTACATTTGTTACGTAACAAGGTGTAATCTTACGTTTGTTATGTTTGTTATGTAACAATGTTTATGTCAATATAAGGTGTGTAGATGAATAATCCTACTGTTTTCTAGATTTGGTAGATGTATCGATGTATTGATGATCGCTGATTCGGAATTATGGGTTCGGTTGCCAACCAGTAGGTACTGATATTCAAGTGATGAAACCGCGAGTTTTTTTTCCGTGTGTATATCTATGTACGCATGTATTTAAATATAATTTTATGCATCTAGATCATCAGCAGTCTGGTTTTAACAGCATATGCTCTGCTCAATTTGAGATTAAATAGCCATGTGTGATAAAGTTGTTAGACATTTTCATTATGTATGTCTAAATGTGCCACAATACATGCATATTACCATTATTATGGTTAACCCTTAAATGTCCCACTGTTGGGCTTAACGATAAGAACTTTGAAGGGCATAATCTGCCAGGCTAGTCATTTGAAACGTATGAGGTATTATTTCCCTATATAAAAAGTGGGAGTAAACACTCCTGCTCATCCCTTCGGAGAAAAGCGGCCGTGATGTTATTTTTCTATCCACGAAACCTCAGTAGAATTATAATGGTATTTGTTTAAAGTCAGAAAACACATTTTAATTGCCATCATTAGTACTGTGGTAAACACAAAAATATGCCCCTAAGGAAACCGTTTACCATAGATTACAGTATACATAGAAAGGACACACATTAACAAGTAGATACTGAGCAACAAACAAGATCGTTATTATTCATAATATTCGTTAATGGTGTAATTTAAATTATATGCCCTTTGTGACAATACTTACCATTATATTATTATATAACATGTTAACTCTGTAATTAACATATTTTATATAATTGTTATAATGTTGTAAAATGTGTTTTAGTATTTACTGATCCACACCGATTATTACGAGATATCAATTAAATTGAAATTATTTTATTAATTGACTATAATTTGATGAATATTCAATTGTATTCTAGAATGAACGCTTAAAATAACATTGAAACGAAAACAAAAAAAAACAATTTAAAAACAGCTAAAAACGTTGCAAAAGTAGGTGGAAAAAAACTAGTAAATATCAACAAAAAACGGCTGAGCGTTCGAGTTGCGGCCGAAATATTAACGGTATCGCGGCGTCGGTTGATTTCTAAAAGTTTCAATACCGAAACGGTTATATTACAATTAAACAAACAAACGATTCATTAGAACGTTGTAAAGTAAACATCAACTGCGGCAATTACGAGAACAGAACTTAAATTTTCGTAGTCGTTGTTACCTACCACGATTAGCGGCCTAACTTTCCAGGGACCTTGACGCTTTCGCCCGCACCTCGCTCTTTGTAGGCTTATAAAACAATAAAACATAGAAATGGCAGGGACACTTAACCGTAATATTAAATTTTTTTAATTATTAATCATCAAATCAAAATGTTACACAGAAAATCACGATAACATCGCGCATTTTGCAATATATGATATATATTATGTACTGATTAAAGTACATTTTATCACAGAAATGACCGTTTTAAACTAGTATACGCATTGAGTCGTTCAATCACGAGCAAATGACATATCGGCGTAACTGACAGATATAATCTTATCTATGTTTCCGATTCATAAAGATTGAGCTTTCGCTTTAAACATATTTTTGTTCAATGAGTATTAGAATATGTAGCACGTGTTTTAGTATATACAGCCAGATACTTTGTATCGTGAGCGGTAAATATAAAACAAACTGTTAGTAAAGTACATTTTTATTCTTCTAACATCAGCTATTTGCCAGTAAAAGTCCCGTCAAAATCGGTTCAGTCGTCCCACAGATTAGCCGGAATAAACAGACAGACAGATAATAATTGTAAAAAATGTTATTTTGGTATATATACCGTGTATACATACATGTGCATTTAGTAAAAAGCTGTTAGTTTAATATTACAAACAGACACTCCAATTTTATTTATTTGTATACATTAAAAAATTGTGTCTTCTGTAGGATCTTTCAAGGCAATTGTAACAAATTTAAGTAATATATACATTGCTATACGTATTTCTGTTCATACAAACAATATCTGATCATCGTCAAATCGATGAATCGATTATTGTCTGATTGTTAAATATGGATGTCCTCTTAATGTTGGTTAGGGTTGAAACATTTGACCAGATTTGGTATATAAATTTAGTAATTCAGTAACTTACATACGAGACGAGATCTACACAGAGACAGAGAGACAGACAGGTAGACAGAGAGGCAGACGTTATTGTAGTCTGGTTTCTTGTAACCATACTTAGCAACCTCACTTATTCGTACTTGCCCGTAGTCGATACTGCACCTGTTTCCTGTGAAAGTTTCCACAGTTTTCTATTCACTAATGTCAGCGGAGGCCGCCGAGACCTGGGCGTTCCACGTGCTTTAATTAAATTTTAACTCCAATATATAACCGTTATTGCTGTTTAATTCTGTATAACTGTAATCATTTTAATTTACCTACTCATAAAGCTATCTTGTCTTTAGGCGCGTTGACCTAACACGGGATCATTACTTTTATCTGTCATTGTCGTTATTATGCCGTTACTGCAGGTCTCTTATGGGTTAGGCAGAAAGCACCAAGTGCCAAATATCTATATCTGTTCAAACCTGAGGTAATTCGTCTAAATTCATCACTCTCTGTATGCACGCGCGGCAGTAACGGCATATCATTCATTATACGTCATTCTATGTCATTATGTCTATGTCATTCTCTATTTATTGTTTTCTGATATTTAAATCGCAATATAAGTGCGAAAGGTATTTTAGTCTTTTAAATATGTATAAATTCGCAATCGAGACGTGCGTCCGCTGTGAATTTCGATAAGGCTACAATGAACTTGTTATCTGTGTAGTATTGGCACTGAAATGGTAATTAAACTAAATGTTAAACTTATTGTTAATATATATTCCGTTTTGTACGTATAATTGGCCGTTTAACCAATACTTTTTTGGTCCGTTATCACGTTTTTCCTAACGTCTGCATTAATTACGTTTTGTATAATTTCCTGTGTTTATAAGTCTTGTTTCACATAAAATATATTTGTTAGGTTTTTTTTTCAACCCATTACAATTCCACTGTTGGAATACGGGTCTCCTCTCATATTGAGAGGGTTAAGGCCATAGT
>DWMG01003245.1:0-12142 GCA_018244855.1 Elbella merops
CGATAATCTCAGGAAATATTGGTCCGATTTGAAAAACTATTTCAGAGTTAGATAGCTCATTTATCGAGGCTATATAACATCACGCTAAAATAAATAGGAGAGGAGCAGCAATAAAAAATATTGCGACAACGGCAAAATTAAGAACTTTCCTTGCGTGCGCTAAGTAAACGGTGAAAGATACTCAAAAATTATGTATTGCAAAATTGTTCCCCTCTAACAGTTCTAAATAAAAGTCCGCGACAGCGAGTCTAGCTTTTAACGTTAACCCACTATAACCATTTTTATGGTTAACAAAATAGTTATTAAATAATACATTATTTGCGAAGGTGTTTTATTTGATTCTTAATTGATTTCTATACAAAAAAATTCCACGCGGACGAATTCTCGGGCACAGCTAGTTTTTGAATAATTCCTCAATCCTTGTAAGTTTCAGTTTACATTATGTTTAGAAAGTTTTTCATAACGGTATTGAAATTTACACTACAATTTTACAACTTTGAAAATTTGTCATGAATGACTATTGTAGTTGGATTATGTGTTCTAGAAGCATTTGTCCCATTCTCGCCCACCTGTCCGGATGTAGCAAAGGAGAACAAGATTACATGTAGTGCAATCCTTTTTTGTTTAAATGAACAGCGTAGCAATCTAGCAAGCAGCGATCAGAAATGTCAATAGTCGTTCATAGAAATCTGCAGTCGATCCCGAACAGGACTGTAGGAATAGGACTGTTAGTAACAGTTAGTTTAGCTAGCAATAAGTAATAATATATTATTAATAAAGTTGGCGTTATATTTTAAAATCTAAATCTACTTAGTAGTAGGAACTCACAATTGTCTGCGTACCGCGGCGGAACTTCATTTAATGGGATTTTAAAAATTTAATACTTCAGAAAATGATTCGAGAAACTTAGCCGTCTTAAAGTCTCTACGAGTCACGTAGCTGCGTAGACTATCTCTACATTTGGATATGACTGTTATGAGTCATGATGCCTAAATAGGAGGTACCTATACTGTAATAAATTTGGAAACTCTGATTGACGCAATGTATAATAGGAAGCTTGTTAATATGTCACATGTCCTCTATATTCTTCACTATTTTCGTCTGTGCGTAATTGTGCATGTATTTGAAAATGATCTATGTCATCACAAGAAAACCCAATACAAAGCCAACATACCTACTTAGAATATAAAAAAGTAGTTTTTAATCTTATTTCGTTAAAACAATGGAATTTCGGGGCTAGTGGGGTCGTTAGATTTAGTGAGGGACACAATTTTATCAAAGCCACGATCTCTGGATATGTACTATTGAAACCGAACTGGACCCCATTTGGACGATGCTTAAAACGCACGTGTGCTTCACACTTAGCTTTCATTGGTTTCCTTGTTGGTACTCCGGCGAACATTTTTCATCCTTATTCTGTTTTAGGATGAGTGAGAATACAATGCGCCCAACGTATTCCATGCCGTTTATTGATATAGGATTATGGATATGGTTGAAGAGGTATAGATTACGTAGCTCTACAATATGCGACACTGTTACATTGTGATATGGTTCTGTTTGCTGGCTGTGAATGAGCGTGTCGCTTACGTCGTTTTGTCGTTGCGTTTAGTTTATTGGTATGGCGCGCAAGCGGCGCAAGCGGCGGCGTCGTTATGTCTGTGGAACTTATTAGACCATTTTACGACAGTCGGCTTATGCCAATTTGACCAACGCATGCACAAACTACATTGATTACTTTATATAATACCAGTGATTGAAGGTATAATAAGACACTGAGCATACGAATTAGATTTTGTATGTGACTAGAGAATCGATTATACTGTCCAAAAAAAGTGTTATTATTGCATTAAGTACCGAATAGGTTATACCATTAGTATAGCAGTAATAGTAACCAAAAGAAATGACAATGGAATGTTCCACAATTCGAATTGAATTACGTGCTGTTAACATTGTACCTATGTTATATATCTAAGAAGATCAATGTGTATTGGTTCAGAAAGTAATTGTAAGTACAGCATAAGTACTTCACTCATTATGTCATCATATCAACAGTACGACCGTGCATACCATTGCAAAAACTAGTCTGACTGCCTATAGGAAAATTCTCAAACACCATGATGTCATGGCGTATTCAATTACGGTGTAGTGAACAATGTACGTAAGACCTTGTCCGTCAGGCGTCAATTGTCATTACAAATGACTTTTATATTATTGATTACACTTGATCGGACGGCGGGAAAAAATATGTTGACAGAATACTTAGCTACCCTAAACAATAGACATCGTTTTTTAAAAGTCAAGAAGAAAAAAACAGCTAGTCGTTAAGCCAGCTTGTTTCAATAAACGGAAAATGAAATGATACCTTATTTTTTATGAAAGAACGAGAAATACACTTTTAATTAGAATTTTGCGACCAATGTAATTTAAGCACCTGTTTTAGAAGTATGATTATTGTTATTTAATGTTGTGTTTTAAATTTAATCATTGTTTACATAAAATTGACAAAACTTACTATGTTTGCACTAGGTAATAATTTCGCTTTCACTCTAAAGCTCTCGAACAAGCAAGCTTATTTTTTAGAGTATTTTGGATAATTTAAACAAAGTTAGAATGTGATTTAAATTATTAAAGACTCGACAAACTGACGGAGAGTAGTCGCCTGGTGGGGCCTCATATTAGCATGGATTAATTCCAATCAAGTAAGTGTATTTGGTCCGCAGTCGAATGAGCGGTGCCGGTTTCGAGATTCGATATAATATACATTTTATATAATACCAACGTTAGTCGGTAAAGTGCGATGATACGTGCCACATTGCTTAGTCTGGTTTGTGCCTAATTGTAAGACTATCTTTAGTCAGAATCTTTATACATAATATGGGTAACTATTTAGTATTTGTATCATATAAATATATGTAGGTATTCTATTAATTTGTCCGTTTGTATTTGATTTCGTACTTGTGTAATTCAGGTTAGAGTGCGGTAAGAGTTGGGCGGTTTCCAAGGGGCTCTAACACTGTGGTCCCGGGCCAAAAACTTTACAGCTAACTGATAAAGAGCCCAAATGTTCGCTAGCGGTGCCAAGGGCGTCTACATCTTGATAGGGTACATCGTATGTTATTGTAAAGTACTTTGTAGCCATTTGTAAAGGTCTTAGGTGACTGGCCACAAATGACAAATTCTTTTGAGCTATTCCGCGTTTCAAAAAGCGCGTTAACAATTTGCTTTTGATAGTTGTATCCTTTAGGTCGGTTTAAAAATATTTAACAGACAGGTTATCCACTAACTCTCTTTTTCGCTAATCCAATTTACAAATAAGTGTAGTAAAATTATTAAATTTAAGTAGGAAGAGTCAAATCAAGAGAAAATAGTCGTAAAGATGAATGTCAAAGAAGCACCTCTGGTCTGTTAGGATATACTCATTGGCTGCTTGGTCTCTGTACACCCCGTGGGTGATCTAGCGTGACGATATAATAATTGTAGTAATAATGATATTGAGGAAAAGTTTGTAAATTTTCCGGTACCAGTATGACTAATCAGAAATATGGTAGAAGGCGTAAGCGAAGTTTAACGGGAAACAAGAAAACGTTTGGTTTACTTTAGATAAACATCTATTCTATAGATTGTAAATATGTGTATGTATAATAGTCAAAATAGTCAAAATACGGTGCAACCTAAGATTTTAGGTAACAATGCTGCATTTCTTTATAGAAATTTCAATTTAAATCTCGTAGATCAATAAAAAGCTATATAGGAAAATAACAATAATTTTGTAAGTATTCGTTTATGGAATAGCTCGTTAAAGAACATTAAAGAAAAATTTACAAAATAATTTTTGTTGGTGACCTCTAAAAGTCATGAACTTGTTTTATTACAATTTTGACGTCAGGAAATGACAATTGCTACTATTCATGATGCGATATTATATTCTTATCTTTCCGTCAATAGCAGATTGAAAAAGTCTTCACCAAGTACTAGGTACTATTTTTTGCATGTTTTGATGTTACCTGCATAGAATAAATTATTTAATGACTAAAAATATTGTTGTGAACTTCATTATCATCAGTCGTTTTAATGCTCACAAAATTAATTTTGCTAATTATTACACAAAAAACTTATTTAAATTTAAATTATCCGATATAATCTGTCAAAATCTAAATCGGAAAAATAATTTCATTTACCTTTAGGTAAAAAGGCTTAGACAATGACAACTGGCACAGATGCGATCCAATGCAATTTTTTTTTGATCATTTTTGTAATTGGGTGCTTAAAAAAATTTAATTTATGTATGTTATGCTAAATAAAATATGTTTGTGTACTTTTATGTTCCCATGGTGTGAATATGATTGTCCAATAAAATTTATTATACTTTACTCTGAAATTCCGCCAGCAACTTATGATATAATTACGCCTTTCCTATAAATTTATTTATAAATATTATCTATTACAGTATAAATCACTATTATTATAACTGCCCTTTTCATTTCTATTATTGGTGGAAAATATGATGTTTTCCTTAACAGTAAATAAAAATATTCTTTATAATAAATAATAACGCGTTGATATATTAAATGTTATAAAATGTGTATGTGCGCAGGGAGCTTGATCGCTGTTTTCACGGTCGCCGGACGCGAGGCAGGCGCGGCAGGCGGCCGTCGCTCAAACAAAAAATAAACAACTTTCCTCGAAACGGCGATGGCGCTAAGTTGTTTGTGAGACGAAAAACGTCCTAACTGCCCCGGCCAAGCATTAAGCTTCGCTCTTTTTATCATCGAGAAAGGTTAAGCCGAAATAACTTGTTGATGTGCGCTGCGGCGGCGCGGGTGTGAGAGGAGGCGCGCGGGCGGCGCGGGGGCTAGCGCCGCTGAGCGACGGCCTGTCTACGGCGGCGAGCCGGCGACACCCTGTCTGCCACGGACGGCCGCGTTGCCGCTCCGTGCGCATTCTTACCGCCCGCGCCCCCCCGTCTCTCAGCCTACAAGCTCGTGAACCGCCCGCGCGCACTGCTGGGCAACGTCGCATGCAAACTTGTTTCGTAAACGGATGTGGCAGCGACCGAGGCAGGGCACAGCATCTATCCTTGTCTTTCGTATGCCATCATATGTGCACGAAAGTGATAGCGATGGTGGCGCTACGTGCTATCGGCTCCCACTTGCGGCATTTTTTCACGCCGAGAATGAGGCGAGATTAATGTCTTAAGGTGCGTTTACGATGATAGTACGTGTAATTTATTGAAATTAAAAATTTATATCAAATATCGAAACTACTTAGGTAATGTTTGTCATAACATAATCCGTGTTTAATCAATTGTTCTAATAATTTTTAGAATGAAGTGCTTATATGTTTAAGTATGGTCATTATTCTATTGTGAGCTGCATAGTAACTTACGCGAATAATTCGTATGTTGTTCACATAAATAAATTCTTACGCATAATACATATTTCATGCAAAAGTATGCCGCAATGTCCGCTTCTTTATAAACTCCGAGAAACATTTTACTGACGCTAAGTAACGGATATAATTCTACTAGTATTTTTAATAATATCAATGATATTCACCAGTTTAAACACAGTGTTATGGACATACGCGGCCTGCGTCGCGAGCTCACGTCGGGCGGGCGGTACGCGTTGCGCCGCGCCGCCAACATCCGCGCGCCACAGTCAGTCCGGCGCCGACACTCGCCACGTGCACACGTTAATAAAATATGGCCGCCGCCCACACGCACTCGGCTCCCGTACCCGCGTCCTCGCCCGCCGATCGCCGCTCAGAGGGCCGAGCGGGATCCCGACGCATCTTTCCACCACAGTTTAAACTCCAGGTGCTCGATGCGTATAGGCGAGACGCACAGTGTCGCGGGAATCAACGCGCTACTGCCAGGAAGTTTGGCATCCATCGCCGTCAAATTCAGAAGTGGCTTCAAGCAGAACCAGCACTGCGAGCGGCTCTCCTTAGACGCGCTCCTCAACCTGCACCGTCACCGCCGCCTTACTCAGTCGGCTCCCCGGAAAGCGCCCGTTTACCGTCGCCTCCGCCGGCAGCTTTGCCGACAGTTGCAGCAGTACAAATTCCTACACCTTTGCCGGTGTCGATCCCCGTGCTACCGACTACATCTGAACCCATCGACTTGTCAGTGAGACGCTTGTCGCCGCCGCCCGCGCCGTTCCCGTCCTATTCAATTACGACGACGGAGCCGCCGCGAAAGCCGTTTAAATTGTTCAGACCTTATCTGATGGATGACGAGGAGGATAGACGACCGGCCGTGGCGTCGCTACCAGTGGCGAGCGGCGAGCACGTGTCTGCTTTCGTACCGGTGGGCAGTTCGACGGGGTGTGCGCTGGCCGCGTGCCCGGCGCCCCGCTGGTGTTCGCCCATGTCCTCGTTCTCGGCGCCGCTCAGATGAGGGCACGCTGCCGAGGTTCGGTCCTTCCGCTGTTGTGATCTAGTCGCCGTCGCGCTCCTGGCGCCGCCGGGAGCATAGCCCTCCATCTCCGTGCCTTATTGTACACTGTACACGTCGTTGTAGTGCATTACGCCGTCGTCTTGAGACGATTGCCTATTTTTGAGTATCAATATAAAATTAAGTATTTTTATATGTGGGGTTTATGAAGCGTACCTACATTTATAAAGATTGATTATATTATTACAATATTATTATATGTATAATAAAGAGAGTTGTTTACTAAGTTGCATTTTAATTCATGGTTAGCGCCACGCGCGTGTCGTGGGGAGGGCAGGTAGCGCCGCCGGCGCCAACGAGCATGCTACCTGTTACAGTTACCTGTTGTAATGTAATCCCAGATCCCGGTACCCATTCGATGGCATTTATAGTTCAATATTCATTCATGATAAAAAATTATATGGTCTTTTGACTTTCACAAAATTTTCTTTTTATTTGTATAGAAAAGAAGACGAAAGATCGAAAAAAAATTATGAAATTTATTCGTATTCTTTAATTATTTAGTCCAATGCGATTAGAGTCAACCCGAATTAATTATCTTGAAATTGAAATAGGTGAAAATATTTCATCTAATTTCCTATTAGCCTCTGTGTAAACAGCACAACAAGCAAAATTACCGTTTTTTACTTATCCGTTATATATAATAAACTGGTAAGTATCCGCCCGCTTCGTTGGGCGGAAGAAAATAACTTTTTAAAGAGAAAGTAATTTATAAACCTTTACTCCAGCCCTCAGAATTTCTTTTCCGGCAAAATAGTACTTTTATTATAAAAGTTAAATAGACTGAAAAATATTTGAAAGCAAAATGAATAGTCCCGTTTCATTCATTTAATGTAAAAAAACCGGGAGTTAAAGTTAATTATACTGGTTTGAGTCTTCATCATCATCAGGCTATTTGTCAGCCGCTGGACAAAGACTTCCCCTGAGGGATCCCTGCACACATTTCCTACGCTGGGCATGTAAGTTGGGGAAGACTTACTCGTGTCGGAAAATAATAATAATAACAGCAGAGTCTGATAATAGCAACACTATTGAAAAACAAGTGGTTTTCGTTTTTTTAATTTAATGGGATAGTCATTAGTCAGCAGTTTCAAGCTAGTTATTTATTTCAATAAATAATGTGTACGGTACGTGATAAAATCAACTATTCTAAAAGGTTCACTCTAATTTACTGGATATTAGAACTTCTCTGTTGTTTAAAGGCGCCTTTGTCATCTTGTTATTAAATTTTCAATGATTAAAACCGTATTATTAGCAAAAGCACCTCGAACTAGCGATGAAAAGTACAATGTAAAAATCTGCATAAATAATTAAGATTTACATATTTCCTAAGTGTGTAAGAATAGAGATGTCTGGCACTCTGTACTCTCCGCCTACCCCGCAAGGGACCTGGCGTGAAGATATGTACGTATGTATGTATGTACATTCATAACTCCTATTACAGATTCATACATGATGATTTATTCGAAATAAATCAACGTTCACCAAATATTCAATGTCTATTTATTCGTAATAAATTATCATATAAACATCTAGTTCCCTCCGTTAATATGGAGGCGATAATTTTCTTGAACTACATAAGATTTTTCATAGACATGATCTACATTATGTAGATGCATAATGCAAGTAACTGCGTATCGCGCGGCCGAAGTAACCGCAGAGTTCGTCATCCTTACTGATAAACAAATCTACGCACGAAAATAAGAAATACCAACATTGTGTAATGAATCAATAAATTCGAACTTTTTTACTACCGTCAATAAGAACGTGCTATTGAATATTGATTATGAATCTACCAATAAATTGAAATAAAATTAATCAGATGTATTTAGAATTAAAAAATTAAAGACCCAGGACCGGAAGGGGTGGCGCCGATTAAAGGAGGCCTATGTCCAGCAGTGGACATCTAGAGGCTGACGATGATGATATTTAGAATTTGTCTGCCACCCCATACTTGACCAGCGTGGCAGACTTTGGCCTTTACCTCTCTCAAGAGAGCAGATCCATATTCCAACAGTGGTAGGTATGATAAAAGGGTTTTAAAACTTAAAAAAAAATTAGGATTTGTAATTATGATAGTATTTATATACCTACAAAAAAAAAACTTACAATCTGTTATAATATAATTTCACAATAATAATACGTTGTCGTGAAAAACGTTTAAGTAGATATAATAAATATAATACAGTCACTAGTTTTCAGTAAAATGTGTTTCATTTAATATAATTTCTTTTTTACATATTACATATACTACACAATATGCGTAAAAGAACTCTGAGACTAGCAAAAGGATTATATAGTTTCGCTGGAACTGTTATTTGACATTTGAGTGTCACACAAGCTTTATATGACACGAGTTAATATTCCATAGAATAAATCTAAATAATAAGAACAAAGGCATCTAGATTAATTCTGATCGATAAGATATATCAAATTGTCACACCTTTGTTCTTATAATAATACTAACATGAAATCTTTATCGAGGAAAAACATGTTTTCAATGTTCAACGTAACAAAACATGTTTCAACTTGCCTGAGTAAATTAAGTCCGAATGTGGCAACTATTATATCTCTTCTTATTTCAAAACAATGATTGTGTGGGTTGTATATCGACTAATTAACGTTTCGTTTAGTTAAGAGTATTTCTTGACGGTTAAGGTAAGGTATGCAACGCTTGTAATGACCGATAGTTCTAACAACATATTACCGGTAAAAAGAACTCTATACTAAAGTGATATAGATGA
Source organism: Elbella merops (assembly GCA_018244855.1). NCBI lineage: Eukaryota > Metazoa > Arthropoda > Insecta > Lepidoptera > Hesperiidae > Elbella > Elbella merops. The sequence goes on from DWMG01003245.1 coordinate 9,199, forward strand.
ATTTAGTTTAACAACAATATGATGACTAAATAGGAAAATGCACTAACACATACCGATTCATATTGTCATAGTAAATATATATTATATATACAATTGTTTTTTTATACAATTGAACCGAAGCTGTTTAACTTCTAAGAAGTGAACTAGGGTATACTCTCTAGGGTAATTTGTCGAAGGGATAGAAGTGATTAATAAAATTTATTTGATATTTTTGGTGCATTATGTAATGTCGAAAAATCTAACTATTTTCTATCTTTACCAGGTTGCTACACCCCATGTCATAAGGTTTCTGAATTTAGTATTTCATAAGGTTTCTGAATTTGGTATTTCGAATTTCTGAATTTTATAATTACGTGTGAATTGGATTGATGTTAGTTAATGTTTCCAACTAATTGACTTTGTACACGTCATTGTTCTTTATATCTCCATATAAATCTGTACATAGATATATTATAATCTATAGATTATCTGTGGTAGAGGTGTGTAATAATAACTCGTAGGTCTCTTGGTATGTCTGTATTTGTCTGTTATGCAATCATAGACGGATTAAGAATCTACTCACTTCAAATATTGACGGTAACAAATTTGGGAATATTAACGTTGTAATTACAACATACATATGCCAATTATAGACTTAGGTATATTGCAATATGGCGGTATCAAGCGGTTTCAATCCAACAGAAATTCAAAGCATGGAATATATTTCTGTAGTAAGGAGTATGGTGAATAAAAGGCGAGTATAATATCCGCTTAAACAATAGCGGTTTTTGTTTAATTTTATTAACTTTTTGATACTTCTTTTGACAGGCGTACCAACATACAAAAGTGTTTTTAAAATATTAAAAAAAATATATTTTTATGGCGTCGCGTTGTCTGGTCCTGTCACGGACTATTGTTAACTTCAACTCCTTACCAATCAATTGATTTTTCTTCATCACTGAACATAAAAAAATAACACATTTACCCATATTTGAAAAAATTAGTGAAGGGAACAATGGTTTTAGAATTCCAGTATGCCAGAATTCCAGTCCGACCAACGATGCCAATTTAGATTTATTTGGGGTACAAGACGACTTTTTTTCCGTTGACTTGTAAGTTCGAATAATATGAAAAGTTATCTACGTTTAAAAAGCTAGCACAACACCGGCTACATAAAACCTGGAATGTATTTATGAAGTTGGTTTGCATGAATGTACCTCGTATTTCTTTATTTATCGCGAAGTGATTTGCAATTATTTATGAACCATATGTTGTTACTTTTGCAGTTTTCAGAGGGACATACGACATTCGTTTAGAAGCAAAAAGAGGCGTGGCGATGGTAGGTAGTATCGCCACTGAACCCTGTAGTCACGTAAAGTGAAACCGCCATAAAACATATTATTTCATGTTCATGTACGTGCCTACAATGTAGCTGGGCCGCGGCGTCGCGCTGTCTGCCGCGTGCAGACCGCTCCGCACATTGTCTCTTTAGCTATTCCCATTCTTGAATAATATTAGTTAGTAAACGTTAGTAATAATATTTTGAGTTACGTAAGGTTTTATTGTATTTTCTTAATATATTATGCGGACTTGCATTTGGCCGCGATCGTATGATAAACTTGATAGATAAGCAGTGTTATTAAAAAATTGTATCAGTTTTATTAATTTTCAGTATAGAGTCACTGTTAATCATCAGTTATCAAATGTTTGCTTTTTCGTGGAGTTCGAAGCTTTGAACGACAACTACTGATTAATGATGTTATCAACAATGGGAACGTTTGACTTTTTACCGGTCGGAAGTTAGTAGTAAATTTTCTTTATGATTTTTACATAGACTATATATGCATATGTACGTATGTTAAAGACTGCCTCGATGGTCGAGTGGTAGTGAGCGCGACTGCCGATCGGGAGATCCTGGGCTTAAATTCGGGTCGGGTACTATTGGATTTTTCTAATTTAGAATTTATAGTAGTGACTTGGAGTCTGGATCTGTGCCCGGTGTATGGCAATAGGCTACCTGTATATTTCATGGGACCTAAATGTAACTGGTGAAACGTGTGAGTGTATTACACTCCTCTGCCTACCCCTTCGGGGATTACAAGCGTGATGTTACTTTTTTTTACTTCCATGGTTATTTATTTAATAATCGCATAAAACGTAATATCCACATTTAGCCGTAGATTACTTTGTGGTAAATCGGAAATTTCATTTCGACATATTAAATATTATTATAAGTTTTCCATTTTAATGATATCTTTGCACTTTATAATTCTTCTAAATGAAATATATATAGGTAAACATGTGTATATATGTATATATACACATGTTTATATACAAACGTCCGTGTATGTGACATAATTTCATTTTCTTTGATTTGCCCATTAAACATTAAAAATCTACAAATTATTGGAATTCTAAAAATTCTGAAGACATATTACGTCATGTGCAACGTAATCTAAACATGTATACATTCAGTTAGGGCTTAACAAATACTATAGACTAACTGAACGTCGCTGGCAGTCGCGGCCAACGTTCAGTTAGCATGTGTGTTCGCTGCTTCGCAGATGTTGGGTATTTACGAGTTACGACTCTCCGCCGGACGAATGTGATGGCCCATAAAGCCGAGTTATAGGCGCAGCAATGACGGTGACGCTAACCGTATTTTTGGCGCATATAACGAAACAATATTCCGTTATGGATTATTTAAGACAGCAGCCAGTCGCCATTAAGTCTTTCAGTTACTGCTTCAGCTGGTTGCAGGGATGTGACACTAATGTCAAACAAAATATGCGAACTCAAAGACAATTATCACCAGTATCAATGTTATCATCGTCAACCTCTCGATGTTCACTGCTGGACATAGGGCTCCCCTAATCGGCGCCACTTCATCCGGTCCTGGGCCTTCCGAATCCAGCAGCTTCCCGTTGCCTTCTTCAGGTCGTCAGACCATCTGGTAGGAGGGTGA
>DWMG01003246.1:0-12142 GCA_018244855.1 Elbella merops
CATTTAGCCGTGCCTATTTAGACTGCGCTATACCGCAATCAGCCGGTCGCCAGAGCCTCGTCTGTTGTAGCAGGGTGTACCACGTGCAGGTGAGGTTGTCTTGGGTTCCTTAGATGGTGGTTGGAGATGGTGTTCGTAGCAGATATAGATTTTATAGCGTAGTTACAGATTTTATACGTGAGAGGTTAAGTAAGAGGTAGGATGAGAACCCACGTGACGGCGATGGGCGCGCTGATGTTCTTCTTGTCGATGGTGTTGTTGGCGCTGGCGTTGTTAGACGGCTGCTGGGCGGGCGGCGGCTCGTGGTTCGCCTTGCCCTTGTTATTCGCCGTGATGGGCGGCAACTCCTGCAATACGTCGTCGGAGCATGTCACTACACTTGCCTGTGTGTCCATACTTGAAGAATACTTTATTTTAATTCTCACACTGGTTTCATCAATTTTTCATACTCAATTTTTTTAAAGTATCACAATGGACTTTTATGAAAAATATATCAAAATGAAAAGCAAATTTGAACAGTCGACGTACATATCATATATACGCAAATATAAAACAAAATTTCTCTATTTAACACGGTTTTGATATGACAATGATTGCAGACTCTTAAAAGAATATCGATCCGTATCGCCGATACGACGGAAAAAAAAGTGCGAATAAAACTAATCGAAAATTGATGGAACACAGTGTCGCTACATTGAAATAATATTTTTTTAAAATAAATATTGATAAAATACCTTACTTTTTTACAATTCAAATATATGTATTTCTGAGATCATATATTTCATAATATAATAAGAATAAAACTGATATATTAAACAACATTGGGGTTAATGTTAATTAATGATAAATCGTGCCAATATGCATATATCGGGTAAAGCGACATCCATCATGCAACATCGAATTGTACCAAAAATACTATAAAAATATAAAAGAACAAATAATAAGAAAAATATCGAAGCGTACGTACTTAAATAAAAAAGATCGAAATGAGAATGACCCATACACCAGACATCCAAAACTAATACAACGGAGTTTCATGCAATATTATCTACATACCGGTAACATTCGCAACAGAATTATTAAAAACTGTAGGCTTATTTGCTGAAGACAACTTCATGTATTTCATTCTCATTTAAATCCCATATAGGGCCTAACCACACTCTTCTTGTTTGTTACTGTTACAAAGCAAATGATATTTGTATTGCAATGACTTTAGCCCTAAACCAAATGACTTTTAGGACTCAATCGACTATTGGATTATTCAAATCCTGTAAAAAATGTGTTTAGCCCCGTTCCAAATCATACACACACACAGATCAGTTTAATGTATATATGAAAAGTAATATAGCTTTTGTACATAAGATAATAAGGTTAAAATTAGGTAAATAAGTACAGGTAATATAGATAACAATACTAAGAAAATTGAACTGTCTGGGTGTGTGTCGAGAAAAAATTAATGAATCTAATTTATAACTTGTGCTGTCTTGCTCGATAGATGTAATTCATATTGTGCAAAAGAAAAAATCAAAATAACGTTTGTTTAAATATTATTGTAAATCTTCAAAGTCCCTGTTGCTTTTACTTGCTTATAAAAGAGTACGTTAAATGGGGTAACTCGTTTCACTGTGTATATGTGGGGTCACAATTTGGTGTCTACTTTTGAGAGCTCATATCGAACTAAAAGTCAATATACGAGTACAATGAACATTAGAATGTGAAATTTAGAGTATGTAATTTAGTGTGTGTAATTTAGAGTGTGTGTAATTTAGTGTGTGTAATTTAGGGAGAGTAAACTTTAGAGAGTGTGAACTGTACAGTGTATGTTGTTTACAATCTGTCGAGCAAAACGCAGCACAGGTGTCGGTAGTGAACACGTACGTCCTCGCTGACTGGGCGCTGGTTGAGCAGCGTGATGGGACCGGTGGGCAGGCTCTCCTTGGACTTGCCCTTCGCGATGTCACGGAACTCCTCCGTGTACTCCTGCGTCACGCGGACACGTCACGGCGCGCGGCGGCGCGGGCCGGCCCGGGCCGGCGCGGCGGGGTGCGCAACGCTTAGGCGACTCGATTACTCAGAGACAATAGTACCGATACTACAGATTTTATGTTATGAATTTGAATTGGAGACTAAAACGGCCTCATAGCTGCAATTTTGGCAGCTTGTAGAGTTTAATGTGACAACTAAATCGTACAGGCTCATGTACAAAAAACTTTGTGTGTTTTAAAATTACGAACACAATACATTTGAAATCATACCAACTTATGAATTTCATTCGTTAACAACCGAATTAAAATATTGCAAATGAAACATTAGTCACATGAAAAATCGTATTAAATACCAAAAAATGGTTTTAAAATCGTCATTAATAATTTCAAATCGACAATATTATAGTATTTCGTAAATCGCTCAAGTCGCGTCGCACCCCAGCGCGCCGCCCCCAGCGCGGAGGCAAACTCAAAAAAAATCAATGTGACGAAAGAAAAATAAAAAAGAACAATTAACCAACATAAAAGTAACATCTAAAGCTAGAGAGTGTATTATCACACACATTGGTACATTGCGCGTGGCTAGTGCGAGACAACTCTATGAGATATTTCCAAACCATGCTATGTATGCTATTGATATTATTAGTGGGAGATGCATCGTGTACATTGCTTTGGTTGCTCATATGTACCTATGAAATAATGTTTCAAAATTTTTCCCTAATATCCATTTTCAGGGGTATTTTTAAAAATATTTCCGTATTAAGATATTGTAAGTATTATTATTAAAGAATTTACTGATCATATGGTCCCCCCTACATTTTGAATTAAAATAAAAATCCTAATATCTTTCATAGCGGTATTTAAAAAATAGTTTCCTCTTAAGATGGAAACTCTATATTTGTACTAATTATAATTAATGTTAATTATTTATTACTGGCAATAAGCGGCTAGTGACTAGTATAAGTAAATAAAGCATAAATACATAACGTAACGCTTTTCTAATTTCTTACTCATATTTATGTTTATTTTTAATATAATCATTTTGGTACATACATAAATTTTATTTATTATTATTATTAAAAAGTTTATTAAAGTTGCTTACATGAGATATATTGTGGGGGTGGGTAGATAAAAAAAAATATTGAGAATGGAGTTTACATTTAATCCTTTATATGATATTAAATGTTTAATAAATTGTCAATATAATTTGATCAAACATCGATTGTTCGTTGTTGAATCATATTATAATCTGTGTATTTTCAAATATGTGCTATGTCACGTCATGTGCATCACTTACGTCCTGTTCTCTAGAGCCATATGTGTTGGAACTTACAAATAATCGATTATGTTCAGCGAGATGTGCCGTCGTCTTGCACTAAACATACTTATAAATACACATTCCGTGCCCACGGCTCGCTGCGTGCCCTAGGGGTTGATGGGGGTGCGCGTGTGGGTGTACTTCTGACAAGACTCCATAGTTTGACCGTCAATTTTTCTATTTACTTCAGACAATATTTTATTTAGTAAATGACTCTTGATGGTGGCCAAAATATTTATGAACACCTTTTTTCAAGGTCTTACTTTTGGCGCACTTGCGAAAGTAAATCTGTGTAAATTTTTGCGCGCGCGTCGATGAAACATACAATATTTGTTTATTCTTTTTGTATGTATTTATTCCCGGAACATTTTTTAATGTTCAATATTCACCAAGGGTCAAACCTGATTGAAGTAGGTTCACGATTTGGCATATTATATGACATGGTTTTTAAATTATTGCTCCGTGTGAATTATTCCCCTGTTTCAACAAGACAAAGATGGCGCTGTACACAAGTGAAAACATTATTCTGTATGTACGATCTCGTGCCATATTTTCTTTATCACGGCAGGGTAACCGGTAAACATATATTAAGTATGAATTTATTTAGTACCGTGCCGCTAAGGTATCAGTGCATGTCCCCATAATATGTAGGTTTTAAACTGCGCGACAAAAGAACGGTTATTAGAAGGGATTGAGAATAAGCGAATTGAGAGGGAGATAGCAAGCGATCGGTCGTAATTATTACAACCATTATTTAATAGCTTTTTATAAATTCATATTAATGTCGTTTCATTAGATCTTCCTCTATTGGCCGGGGATCTTGCTTTTGAGGTGGACAATCGAATTCGTGAAATTTGCTCGGACTCTACAATTAAGCAAGGATCAAACATCACGGTGTATACCCCATGATACCAGTGTTTCGGTGCATGTACATCATATAAAATTCACATAGAATTTGAATTTATTTTTCAGACATTTTCAGTCAAGTGCACCCTCCATACTTGCCGGGCGATTGACAGAATCGGCCGAGTGTTTGGTACAACATATTACGTGCGAAATGCATAATCCTATTTACTATTGAGAAACCAGAAATCGTATCAATCTCAGCCTTCAAATGGTCCAATCAATGGCCATGTCGAGGAGTGTGCGTATGGGGTTTCTATCGCCGCGGCGGTGCTTCGCCCTCGTGCTGAGTGCTCGCTGTCGGCCTGCGCTCGAACCTGCGTGAACCTAACCTAAACCAACTGACATACGCATGGCGGGATGGTGTACTGGACTGTGCTGCGAACAATCCCGCGAATCGCCCAGCGCATCACCGGTGCACGCTCATACACCGTGACGTCATACCATGAGCGGGTTGCTATAGAAACGGGCGCCGTAACAAACGCTACTGGCGTCGGAGGGCGCCACCCGGCTGCTCTCGTCCGCGAGGCACGGCAGGGGCGGCAGCGCGCGACGGAGGCGGTGTTGGGTTCGAGACCAAAATGCTCCAATGCTGGCCATGGTCGGCCAGCCAGTGGGCAGGCTACGAGGTAGCGTGGCGGTGGCCACCACGCGATCGACTAGAGCGGAGGCGGCCGCCGGGAGGTATCTGTGGTACACCGGCTCGAGATCTTCTTGTGAGGGCTCCTAACGTATCGGTAAGACGACAGACTTTACGACATTATAGAAATGAACGATTTTAATACAAGTTTTCATATTCCTACTGATTTTTTAACACAATATTAACGATATAGGTTTTTGATTTTCTAACTCGGGAAATATGTACATTAGATTTTAAATGGTTTATTTAAATTTAGAACACAGTAAATATTCCAGTACAAATGTGGGTACACATTTCCGCAACAGTTTCAATATTGAAAAATTTCAATAAGAACATTTTTTAGTACAGTATTTTTCGAAATTAAACACATCCCCTCTTGCCCTAACCTTCCTCTATCCCTTTGCCCCTGCGGCCCACTCCTGGTATCGCGTGGTGGCACCACTGTCTTCGCTAAAGCCGGTTTATGCGTCACTGGGGATTTCTTAATGGCTGTTCTAGGTTTCCGGTAGAGTTAAAGCCCTCCACGGACTGGTTTAAATGGTTTCAAATAACCATAAATAATATCAGCAACAGGTGCTCGAGAAGTTTTGCGTAGACTAGTTTTTGGAACAGTGATTCAAAAAAACAAATTTATTGGCGTCTCTCCTTGCTTAATAAAACTTTGGAGTTACATTAAGAGGGACAGAAGTAGAATCTAAAAATACGTCCAAATATTTTAAATAAGGAATTGTTGAATTTGGAACGATGTGATTTAGCGTGTTTATTATTCACTTACGGTTAAGGCCACTTCATCTTCTAAATGTCTATTTTATTATAAATATCCATAAACTATCCTATCTGTTACTATCGACAAGTAGAGACGCAATATATTTACATCACCGAAAAATAACTATTTTTTAGCGTTAAACGATCAAATCAATAACTTCATATGATTATATTGAACAATTCCATTCCCAACCCCATGTTGTTGATCTCCACGATGGACTTTAGAACTTTTTGTACAAATTTTTTAACACATACTCTTCAAGTGTTCAGTCGAACTGCTTTTTTGTTTTTCAACGGCTTATAAGATTAACTCAATGGAGCGCTTCCTACACACGTAGTCTGTAAATGTTTGCACATACGGCGTGTGCGTGCGTATACAGGTGGTAACTATTACAAGTTATTTTGCATTATCGTTAAATATTTCAATATTATTTCCAAAAATTGTTTAATTGTTATAATCTTTTTAGAGAATTTTTTCATAACGAAATTTCGTCATGTTGTATACAACTATTGTAGAGCATTAACTAAACATGGCAATAGCTATCGAAACAAAGCCACATACCTATACAATTGCACTTACAGCAGTAACCATTCAACAGTAACCAATGATATTTTAAATTTTAGTATTGTTATTCTTTGTCTTGAAAGAAACGGAATTCGACATTACTTAATTATAACAATTCAATTTAGTGTTCGAATTAAAATTACCCTGTATATACGTATACAATAATGGTATCTGTCTAAAACGCTCTGGTTCAAATGTTGATACTAGGCGAGGCGCTGCCGTGACTCAGCCACCTGAAGGCCGCAAAACGCGAGCAGCGCCACACCGCGATGTTTAAAGTTGAATATTTTCCAAAATAACACGCTACGGTTACCGCCTACATTCATACGTTCGTTTTCATTGGGTTTGTTTTTATACCTCCAATCTAGTGCTCATTACCATTACAATAGGCACTAGCTGTTTGTTAGCAATTCTCTAGACATAGATTTTTAGTTTTTTGTTACTTTTTAGAGAAAAAAATAGCCATATTTTTTTGTGATTCAAACAGAAAAACTGTTTTCTAAGGCTTTAACCATAACCGTACCTTACATATAGCATTAGCGGTATATAAAATTTTCATAAGGATAACCTATCTTATGACTGTTACTATTTTTTTATTCTTCATTATTTAAAAATAACATAGGATACATTGAAGTACTTTTTGAGTTTGGAATTTAGAAAATAATCTCATATAAAAACGCAACTGACCACAAAATTTTGATAATAGTAGTACTAATAATAATAGAGAGAAAAGGACAGGTATATTATAACAATATCTAATTATATTGATGCATGCTCTGTAGAGTTTGTTCTAAGTGCCTAATGCATTCCTCACTATCCTGCCTAGGCCTATACGTCTAGGTTATGAAGCGGCTCAAAGTTAATAGGATGCGTACACAACAGGCGCGAGGGAGAAGTTTATTTATCTATATGTGAATAAATAAACAATCACAGCTGAAAAGTTTCTTCAATAGGCGAGCACGAATGACGATTTCATTGGATATTTAGAAAAGACGTAAGAATTCTATCAGCTGTGTTGTAGTTGGAAATCCTTAGTGTCGCCTGCCTCTATGGAAAATAGACATATAAATACGTTGAAACGTGAGATGAATCCAGGCAGAGGCGTTGTTGCTCCTAAAAGCTACATATCGACACAAAATGATTGCCTCCAACCAGCATAAGTAGCTGTGAAGATCATTCGGGTGAACTTGGGACAAACGCGTGGCACATCTCTATCACTGGCCAGTCGTGGTCTAACTCTTCGTATATGAATGATGAGCGGAAACGGTAAACTTCTCCATCGGCCGTATGCTAGTACAACACCGCGAGTGGCAGGCGGCTGGCGCACTGTGGCGGCCGTTACCTCGAACTGCGGCCACGCCATGGCCATGTTGACGCCGTGGTTGTTCGCCCACCACTTCAGATCCTTCTGGTGGTCGGCGTTGTTTATCGTATGATGGAACTCTTCGTATATTTGCGGTAACCTAGAAATGGTCGGTGAAATGGTAAAACAATAAGAATAAATTAAAATAATACATTTAATCGCAGGTTTTAAAGAGTTTAAAACAAGACAGAAACAACAATATGCCAAAAAAACATAACAAGCGAGCAATCATATATACAAACATATTACAAAAAACCCTTAGTATAATTGAAAGTGCCATAACGTGTGAAACTGTCAGTTTAGACCGTGCAGTATAAGGCAAGGAACGTTGGTCGTGGTTGGTCGTGTGGTTGCAGGCGCGACTGTTGATCGGAAGGTCGTGGGTTCTATTCCCGGGTCGGGTACTATTCGATTTCCCTAATTTAGAATTTCTAGTAGTGACTCGAAGTCTCGATATGTGCTCAGTGCATGGCAATAGGCTGACCATCTATTTTATGGGACGTAAACGTAATTGGTGAAGCGTGGGAATGTACTACACTCCTCTGCCCACCCCTTCGGGGACTACAGGTATGATGTTACGTGTTACGTCGGATAGTTAGGTAGACACATTTTGTAATTGACGGTTTAACATTGAAAACCTATTACACCATAATGTTTTAACGAAATCTGACGATGATAATGAGCGATTGAGATCGTTTCTTGCTAACGCTAGGGCTAGTTTGGGAAGCTGGACATTATCATTGAAACAGATATTTTCCTGCACCTGACATACATTGCCGGTCAAAAGTTTGAGACCACTAATAAAAAAAATTTGTTATTATAAGTATAATCCTTTGTAAATTATTAGTGATGAAAAGTAATCTGCACACCTGCATATTCTATTGTTTGTAAAGATTGCCTAAAACCTTATTATTTTGTGTATAAGCCGAAGTAAGAGAAATAAACAAGCAATGTTTCCAAAGCTCAATGTGGGCCGAGGAAGAGCTAGTCCGATATAATCGACTGTAACACTTTTATTACCTCATTACCGCAGCTGACGCTTATTTTAATTTACATCAACTTACAATGTAATTCCTCTAAATTCTTAAAACAAATTTAATATTTATTTTAACCTGGTATTTTCATGGTTATCTACGAATATCCGCAGTTAGTCTGATTTTGTGATTCTAACAGTCAAGTCGCCTCTAATATGGGAAAAGTTTGCGAAATTAGTATTGCAACGGGATCTGACATCGTTGTTCTCCATAATGAAGGCAAATCTGAACGTCAGATTGCATCTCAACTCAAGAAACCGAAGACTTGTGTCCATCGCACTAATGTGCTGTGCAAACAAACTGGCAGTAATCAAGATCGTCCGCGCTCCGGGAGACCTAGAGCTACGACTTCTAGTGAAGACAAATTTATTGTAGTAACCAGCAAATGAAATAGACGCCTAAAAGCCCCAGAAATTCGTGTTGAAGTCAACAAATCTCGGAGATCACCTGTGTCAGTGTCTACATTGACAAGACGATTACGAGACGCCAAGTTGCTTGGGCGCGTTGCTGTTCGAAAACCTCTTCTAAAACCTCAGAATAAGAAAAAGCGAATGCAATGGGCCATAGCCCATCGAGACTGAACCGAATAAGATTTCAAAAAAGTACTGTGGAGTGATAAATCTAAATTTGAAGTATTTGGGTCCAGAAGAATTTTCATCCGACGTTTTGGCCGAAGAAAAGATGATGTGACAGTGTGTAGTCCCGACTGTCAAGCATGATGGCGGATCTGTTATGGTCTGAGGGTGTTTCTCAGGCTAAGGGACTGGAAATCTGGTCCAAATTATAGGAATTATGTCCTTCTTCAGAGCAGGCCATGTGGAATGTATTAGAAGAAACCTGGAGGAATATCTCGCAGATACTATAAATAAATTAATTGCTCGCATGCCAAGATTGGTAAAACAGGTCATAAAATGTAAAGGAGAATATGATAATGAAAAATCTGTATAAACTCTCGTGTGTGATTTTATTTAGAACCTTGTATTCGTCAAGATTTCATGGAGTCCTTAATTCTAAATCTAGTCTGTAACATGAAAATAAGACATGTTTTTTATAGTTTTAAAAATGTTGACTTTTTTTAATTTTTTTTTTTTGTGGTCTCAAACTTTTGACCGGTAATGTACATGTGGAAGTATTATAAAAACTCGCCAGATATGATACTGGATATAATCGTATTGTTCTGTATTTGGTATGTAACTCACGTGGGCTCCTGACTGATGTTGAGGCACTTGTGGAAGCTGAAGAGCACCTCCTTGAAGAAGGTGAGCCGCTGCGCCTCCATCTGCTGGCAGCGGTCGAATACGCCGCTCATGTCTTCGATGTAGCGTGGGTTGTAGGCCGTGATCTCCGCCAGTGCCGCCTGGTACCTGTCGCGCGTCTTCGACACCTCGTCGCGGCACTTCGACACGCGGTCCGCCATTTTCTTCACCTGCGGAAGTCACACAATCACCTTATTATGAATGGTACCAAAGATGAATGTAGAAGTGAGTCAGATCTGTAAGGATAAGGGGTATTTGGCAATGGACACTCCGCGTCTGCCTCGTAAGGAACCAAGGGGCGGGATAATATAATAATAAAATGTACATGTATAGCTGTATGAATATAGGTACTGTGTTTTGTAATTTGTATGTGGCAAATGGTGAAACCTCATGAGATAGGACACAGTCGGTTTTTGGACCAGTAGCTGTTTATGCTAATTTCATACCAAAAGAGATCTTTAAGTAAAGTAGGTTATCCTAATGGAGAGCAGGGTTTACCTAGAGACATAAGAAATGCGATATAGAAGCACTAGTTCCCCGGAGTTTCACATAATAAAGTCCGCCTATTCGTATAATGCACCATACCTATGATGATAAGACGGAGCCAAGCACAAAAACCACCAACTATCATGACAGTTCTTTCTCAATAAGCATTTTAAGAGATATAGAAAAAATATATAATTTAATTTAATAAAATGGCTGATATTAGCGATGGTAATAAACATGCGAGCTTACTAACAAATTAGCGAGTAAAGTTCACGGCTAAAAATATTTAATTTAATAAAAATACACGTCTTGGTTTCATTAACACCACCTCATTACATGTTGCTCGAGCATTTCAGTGCGAGAGGCAATCCCCATTTAGATCCTTCTAAACCCGTCCGAGACAAACCTCAATGAACTCCCCGCGTTCCCGGGGGAAATCTGGCTTTGGCTGTATCCTACCAATTTAATCAGGTGTAAAATGTCTGAGAATTTTGCGGTTGGGATTTGGGATACGCTCTTAAGGAGTAAAATAAATATATGGCATATGATATAGGGGATTATTTAGCACTTTTTAAAATAAGCGTTGATATTATTGCAATTGAGGGAAAAAACCGCCACATAGGGTCGGTAGCTACTGGTGGAAGTTCCGGGTTCGCATAATTGATGGGAGAAAATATTCTATAATGTTGAAGACAAACTTGTCTTGAAATGATTATATTTTAAAAGTATTCAGAACTGGCTTTATTTGATATGTGTGCCCGTTAAAACATGGTAAATCTAAAGATACTTTGAGATTGTTGAAAACCAGGAAATACAATCTGATATTTCAAATTTGCCAACTGCACACAGCCCGAAGCTTAACGTTGAAAAACAAATGTTGAAGCTGAGCGTCGGCCATGAAAGCCTTTAATAAGATATGATAAGAGTTTACTTTCTCTAGCCTTTGAAAAAAGGCACGGCAAACAGCAAAATTATAGTCAAAACACATTCATTACATGAAATAATATAAATCAAACCATTACAATGTAGCGCATACAATGTTATCGCTATTCAAATGAACATTTTAAAATTGCAATAACTTAAGTCTAAATAATAAATGATAGAGCCCAAAAAATCCGTAAAATGTCTACAGATACATCTTTATAGACTAGAGACGCGAATTTTCTGCATAATACAATATGGGGTAGCAACGAGTTTAAATGCAAAACAGGTAAATGTATCCAGAAAATACGCGTAAACTATCCTTTTGTTATTCCATGAAGGTGTATAAGCGTTGAAAGGTTGTAGAAAAAAACGGGAGACTAACTGGATGCATTTGAATTTAATATATGCAGGACAATATATGTAGTTAAGCGAATTCAAAGAGATACAATGCCACAGCTATGATAGCATACACATTTTAAAACACAATCACTCACTCTGTAGACGGAGATTTAAAATGGTTGGATTCAAATTTTCTGTACAAAGGATATTACAAACTACAGGTATGATGATACTATATCGCAATATACAAAAATAGTTCCTTACCGACATCACTCTCTGTAGCAAGAAAAAGAAATAAGAACAGGTGAATATTTCATTGAATTATAACGAATCTATACATTAAAATTAATTATAACAATTAACAATATAGTCCGTTGCGTATCCAATTAGAATGTAGGTAATGCATAAATAATCCGACATGCCATTTTATAAAATGCAGAAAGATTTAAATTAGCCAATTTTATTAATTAATGTTAATCAGGACAAATGCAAAATTAAAAAAACTAGTGGCCCAGTAGCGATCGAAATTGATCGTAAATCATAAAAAACTTAGTTGAGCTTTGT
>DWMG01003247.1:0-12140 GCA_018244855.1 Elbella merops
GTACGAATATATTATTAAATCAAAAATGTAATGTTGGACCATGACTAAATACTTCATTTGGTAATTCTTGTGCTATCAAATCGCCTTGGCTGATGCGGCCTGAATAGAACCGTCTGATGACCTAGAACTAATGAATATCTCCCAGACATTTTCGTAATCACTTCTTACGTGCGTACATACCAATTATAGACACAAAAGAACAAGTTGGAAAGGAAGTTAGAAATATTAAATTTTGTTTATTGTTGTCTTGTTAATTCTGCCTATCACAAAGTAATTGTAACTCTATATCTATATAACCCGCGTACGGTAGGTTGCAAGCAGTGATAGCCTAGTGGTTAAGAATTCAGCCCCTCACTCCGAGGGTCCTGGGTTCAAATCCATGGCGCGAACATTTTTACAAAAGTGCGTGTTAAATTTAAAATATCACTTGCTAACGGTGAAAGAAAACATCGCGAGGAAACCTATACATCTTCATCATCATCATCATCAGCCTATCTCAGTCCACTGCTGGACATAGGCCTCCCCAAAAGGGGGTTAATGCCCGTAGTCTCCACGCTGGGCATGCGGGTTGGAGATCCGTATACATCTTAGAATTTATAAAAAAAATATTTCAAAGGTGTGTGAAGTCTGCCAACCCGCATTTCGCTAGCGTGGCGGACTATGACCTTAACCGTCTCAATATGAGAGGAGACCCATATTCCAACAGTGGAATTATAATAGGGAATTATATAGCACTCCGTTCTATCTTCATCAAGATGATTTCATGTTATAACGCACGAGTTATACACGATTATTAAGGCAATTCCAATATCAGCGTGGAACAACCCAGTTCGTGTAGGTAATCATATATGATTACAACATTACCTCGGTGTATAAACAGGTGTTGTAAATTATGTATTTGAAATACTTACGCTAATAACGTATGAAATTCTATTATCTGTTCATTTTATTATCTTACATTCACTTTCTATCGGATCGCGTTTTACAATTCGTTGCTCTGTGCAGGCCTTGTGTTGAACGGTTGTTGACCTTGATGAAGGTCTTTTGTTGGATTCGATTGTAAATTAATGAATGAATGAATGAATGACTAATAGAAGAGTTGGTAATTTATGTGTTGCCAGGAATTTGATTTACCATTATGATTTTCGAGAAACTTTTTACTTGCCACCTACCGCTTACTTCCAGAAACTTTTTTTACCTTACTTTTTTACAGTGCGCATATAATATTATGTAATAACCATGGTGTAGAGCTTTTACATTGAATATATTTAACTAATTTCTTTTACATTTGACAATATGTTGGCTATATTAAGTGTTATAAAATTTCGTAATAGATTATCATCTGAACGCTTATATAACAGCGCAACTTGGAAACTATGAACAAATTAATGTGAATCTAATTGAGTTGCCGCTCATCTTAACGATTAAATGTTATGTAATAGAATATTCATAATATTATTAATTATAAACTATTTTGACGTTCTGCTCTTTCACGAAACTGTTTCAATTGAGTAGGTTTTATGCTGTGTTAAAGTAAAACAAATATGTCAAGTATGATTATAAATGTACCGACTTAACTCACTTGCGTTTTTCGGGATGGCCCGACTAGCTGAGTTAAGCCAGTACATTTATAATCATGTGTATAAACACTCACGAAACATTTAATATGCCAAGTATCTTGGGACTGTCATTGTATTTAACAATCATCTAACACGTAAAGGGAAGAATAAGGATAATCCTAACGGCATGATCAGATGTAAAGTAATGGTTTGATTTTTGGGCGTCTGTTTACGGCGCTCTGGTATTTAGTGTGTTTTGTACATCGTTTGTCCGGTATGTAGTTTGTCTCGTATATAGTTTGGCTGGTATACTGTTTTGTCGGATATATAGTACATATATTCTGGTAAATAGAACGTGTAGCATGATTGCTGTTTATAGCATAAATAAATGATTTGTTGATTATGCCATTCACCCTCTTACCGAAGGTACAAATATTTATCAAAATTTGATCAGAAAAGGAGTAGCTAAGGTAACTTACGCGTTTGCTGGAATGTTTCATTTGTGAAAGTTTTTTTTTTCAACCGACATATAATTTAAGGTAAATGATTAAATTTAAGAAGTTCTCATCTAGCACTGCGTTCTTTCATTTAAAGTTAATAACAAAAAATAAACGTAACATCACGTCTGTAATCCTCGAAGGGATAGGCAGAGGAGTGTAGTACACCCCCTACGTTTCACCAGTTACGTTTAAGTCCCACAGCGGAACAGGTGGTGAGCCTATTGCCATATACCGGGCACACATCGTGACTCCGAGTCACTACTAGAAATTCTAAATTAGAAAAATTCAATATTACCCGACCCGGGATTTGAACCCAGGACCTCCCGATCGGCAGTCGCGCTTGCAACCACTCGAGTAACGTGGCAGTCATAGTAAAAAATATAGTATTATAATATATAACATTAATAGAAACTGTTATATTAAATTTAAATATTATTTATCCCTGCATATTATTATAGTATTTAGTTGTAATAGTTAATGCCGTAACACCGACACGATATTCAGTTGGTATTTGAGATCAAGTTCAATGGACACTTTCTCCGGCAAACGTAGACAATGATGCGCACAGCAATTATTCAGAATAGCCACGATAAATCACAAGACATTTTTTTTAATAGGCTATATAAAAATTAAACTTATTTTGTTATTGACGCTTGAAGTCAATAAATTAAATCATAATAGTTCACAATTTTAAAAATAGTTATATTGTCTTTGGCGTTAGAAGAAAATTATTTTTTTAATTAAAAACTTTTATACGAATAATTATGTTATTTATAAAGTTTGACGACAAACATTTTAATTTTTTAATAGACAATTTTCAATCGAAAGTTGCATAGTTTTTACGTTGTCCATAAAAAACAATTATACATTTAAAAACGACTTTGCTTATAAACAAAAGTTTTTGAAATAATGCGTTTAGAAAACGGCAATATCTCGGATATTTTTTAAATGGTTACTTATTCTACTAATTCTTAACTATCTCAGCATTTAGAGTGAAACGCTTGAAAAAATTAAACTCTGCTTTGCATTTATAGTTCCATAGTATGTTTCTATGTGTAGTGATTGTCCAGGTCATAGGTATATCTACACTCGTACTAAAAATAAGTTTCAAATTTAGATATAGGTTTATAATTCATTTCAACCTAAAATTGAATCCAAGAAACAAATACGCAGAGAGACGAATGGCTTTAACATATTGCTAACATTTCAGTTTCCATGTAAGATTATTTATGATTCAAGAAACGTGTGCTGCCATCTATTGACTCAGGGGTAGAAACTCGCTATATTACATTACATAAAAGTGCTTTTGGCACCGCGAAACAAATTCTCTCCGCATAATATAACAATAGAATCAAATAAACATACCGTTCTGAACATAAACATATGTGTAATGAAGTGTTACGAATTCAATACGTTTCCGTTGACAGTCGCAGTATGTCGCCGTGTTTACACGGTGTATTGCTTGACACTACCTGAATAGACAAGCGGATGGAGAAATGACCATGGCTTAATTTATGTAAATTTCTTTTCGTCTCTTTGCTAGGCGAAATGGAAATATGCTGTGTAAGCTTTGAAGTTAACACCAAACGTGCATTTCGTCATGCTTTTTAAAGTTAATTGTAACGGTGAAAACATGATAAAGAATCCTGCATGAAACCTACACGATTTGCAGTTCTTCATATTGTTATCTAAGACTTCTTCAAACCATTAATTTCGAGCAAGTGTGACATCTCAATTCGTTTTAATTATGAGCCTGTGCTCAACAGTAGGATAACAATTTCATTAGGTTGCACTAATTTATGAGTTTAAACTTACGTGTTCAAACAAATTTACGTGTTCAAACTTTGTAACTGTACAAAGTTTGAACATTCGTAAATTGTTTATTGTCCGAATAGAAAGTTTAGGTAAGTTCACATAACAACCAAATACTTTCAGTAATATTAATATGATAAAATAAACCACGTAATAATAACGGATATTCCTCTGGGGATATATTAAAAACATGTAGTGTACCTACACCTTATATAAAGACGGTAATATTTGTGCATGATATCAATTGCAAGCAACACATCGTAAGGGCTTTCTAATGCTGTACTCGTATGCATTGAGTGCCATCACGTCGAGTTATATGTACGGGCGTCAGGGGATTATAAATTGTTATGTGTTTATTATTGTAATTTTTTACGCCACATATTGGTTTTTTTATTATTGTTCGCCTTTCACACGATCCTTGGCGATTATAAAACTGTTTATAACGTTGTACATAAAATACTGCAAATATATTTCGCTTGCGACAACCCGAGAATACTTCAGTCATGGTCAAAATTTACTTTCAATCACACATTTAATATCTGACATAAAGGTCATTTTAATTCATGTCAAGTAAAAGAACGAACGCTGGGAGGCGAGTGGGATTAGAATTTTCTGCGTGTAGTTAATCTGGAGAATGCGTCTATTTTCGCTGTCCAGTGGCAGGACTGCGGAACAGCAGTTAAAATGAGAAATAGCTAACATGCGTTATACTCCAGTTTACTCTCTAGCTTCAAAGGCGTTACTTAATTTGAAAGTTGAATTAGTGAGGTATTGATTTCACTCGTAGGTACCTTAGTGTTTTAGTGAGCAAGTAACATAAATGTTTAAGATCGTTACAATTCGTTACTGGCTCCGATTTTATTATACGAGTATACGTGTGTAATATTAAAAAAGTATCGTAGGTATATTTCGTTGCAAGCGAGCGTGAGAACTAATTTAAAAGTGTTACCGCGGTCAAAATTCACTTTCGTAAGGTCCATAGCTTCAAGTTCAATAAACGGAATAGTTTGATTTTTATAAATCACTTTTACAGCTAAATGATTTATTACGGGAGGTAATAATGAATAATTTCGGTCGAATGTTTTTAACAACAGCGAGATTAATATACGAGTACACTAATTATGTTGCTCTCGCAAGTACTAAAACAATCAATCTAAAAATCTCACCTTTATTACACACAGACGAAAATTTCTCAGCGCAAGAACATCCGCTTTCTGTTATGTTAGCGTTTAATTAATTTAATGAGATAACTATGCATATTAACGCAATAAAGACATCATACCAAGAAATGAAAGTGGTCTGTGTTGGATCTGTTCTAATGACCAGCGTCTCTGTTATTAATATTCTAACATGGACACGATATTCGGGTCCCAATGAACTTAATAAAATGCTTTTTTATTTGCTTAATAGTCTATTATCATCAGCCCTTTTAAATTAAGCTGTCAAGTAGCATATAGAAATTCATCATTCTTTCTTTTTAGTGCTACCTAAGAAGAACTAGTTTTCGGTAGTCAAGGGTGTTCATATATACATACATATACATATGTAGGTACTTATATTAAAATTGCGCATATTTATTTTATATCATGTCGTAATATTGCAAAATAAGTGTAAAAATTTAATTGCGAGATAAGGAATAAAATCATGAATAACATTATATTTTTGACATGTTGAAGGCTGTGCTAATTGTAGAGTTCGACATGGACGTACGAGTACCTACATGTTAATTATTTTTGGTATCAGATTTTGTGGTTCATCTTAAGCGAGATCAGATACTCAAATTCTAATTTTGAATTTGTCATAACGTTAAAATAACATTAATGTAAACGCATATCTTTTGCACACCCCGCAGACGCAATAAACGGTGAGAATGAAACCGGAGGAAAAATCTTTCGGTTTTCTTATTAAGATGTATCCATTATTACGTTTAGAATGACAAAGGATGTGTATTTGTTACTACTCGCTAAGACAAATTTAAATCTATGTAAGGATTAATTTAGATATCTAAGAATACCTATATTTATACATCGCCCAGGATTGACCGGGTGAGAATGCCATTAGGCTTTAAGTACCTACGCCCTTGTATCCCTTAGTTTAAGGTGCTGCAAAATCTTAAATAAATAAATATAAACATCATTTGCCGTGCTTCTTGTACAGTCATCGGCTTTTTTTCACACGTACAAACTAGGTATTTTTATAAGCGTCATGTTTCTCTTTTCAAACAAAATAAAATATTTTTAAAACTTTTATTTTTTTTACGTCGAACAAATTTTTTATAGCTGACCGACCGAAATTGTTTGATTCACACAAGGATGTAACACGCCTCATACAAAACACGCCTTGGTTACGCGCTTTCTCGGCATTCCGGGCAACCAGTCGCGGCTTTTGGAGTGAGAGTGGAACTCAGGCCGTTTTATTTTAGCTCGCTGACCACCGGCGTGACGTCACTGCTCATTGGTGCGCTACAATTTTGCCACGGTTGTCCAATTGAGACATTAGTATTGGTGAAAAGGCAATATACCAATACCTTGGTCGGCTTCAATTTGAATTTATTATCTCGAAATCCTGTAAGCAATCTAAAACGGCACTTGAAGGATAAAACAAGCCAGTTATTCTTATAGTTATTCTTTATAAGAGTCAGAAAATATCCTCTAAATATTTGTCTGTAACGAACGCAATTTTTTTCAATTTTCCGAAAAATAAAAATATAAAAACGTATAATTATTTAAGAGTATTTATAATTATTTATTTGTTTTTTTTAAGTCCATAAACCAACTACCTACATATTAAAACTATATATTAAAACTATTCGAAAAACCAACATCAGAGAATGTAATAAAATGCGCGGTAAATTTGTTGCCACTATGAAGACTAGGAAATAAATGCATTTTTTCTCAGAAACGTAATTTCTCACAGCATCAAATCTGTAATTATTACTAGCTGTAGAGCCTTATGCTCTGAACTACTCGATACTACAACGATTATCAAGTTAATTATCTATTTACATTATAATCGATAGTTGTTTTATATAGAATAAAACAAAACTAAGACGATTAACTGCTAGATATCATAGTAAATTCTTGACATGACACCCAACTATCCACAGAGACCTAGAAATACAGTTAATGGTATAATTAAAGTCTCATAGATCGTTTTCTAGTAACAGCGGATACCCTATACGTAATTTTCTTCGCTTAATTGGTGAGTGCAAAACATCGCGACTTGTCGTACAAGTCGTTTGCGGTCGATTGTCGCAACTAACGCGATCCAACCTTATATAAAACTTAGTTTTCAAACGGGGTGTGAAATTGGGGTTGGAAAAGACGACTCAGCGCAAAATATAATATTGATTAATAGTATATATTAAGTAAGCTTTAGGTGTAGGTGCACTGGTCGTGGCAAGTCTTTCTTGTGAGTTAAAGATAGTTTCAAAGTTTTAACCAGCAATTATAATTAAGAACAATTTTGTCACTAGATCCTTTTACAACAAACAATAGTAAGTACTCTTAAAGAAATTTAAATACAAAATAGCCTTTTAATATTTTTCTGTTTCCCCTACATTATATATATATTTTTGTATGCTATTGTCTTTTAAAATGTTTAATATCAAATGGTAATTTGTCGTAAGCGTTTATAATAAGTGCGAGCGTCAGTCGCAAGTAATTCGGTTCGGAAAGTAGCCTTAAGGCTGGGTTTATCGAGGCATTTTACTGATTTCACTAGCTATGCCGAACGTGGGAACTCGACATCATAGCTTGTCAGCCCTTAATCTAGATGGAAAGGAAAACGCCTCATTTTATGAGTGATAAGAAAGGAAGTTTGCGTTTTATAGTAAGGAAAGTAAGGACGATTATAGTAGAAAGTTATAAGAGGTACCGGTTAATGTAAGATTGAGAAACTAAAAAAACTTAACTAAAGCCTTGAGCATTTCACTTTGAACCTAGTTTTGTTATCACTACTAATAATAATGAAACAATAAAATGGTTTTGGTAAAGACTAGGTTTTATGCCTTGTTTCTACCATTTCTACTTTTCCAAATTTGTCTTTGTTTTGGAGCACAGACAAATTGAATTAAATGACAGGGTACTGATGGAATAACATCATACAGTTCTAGTATGTGACCAATGCGCACAATACTGTTCGATAATTATAAAACAATTTTACATTGTTTTCTAATCTGTACACCATAATGTAAGTTGCGTGTATGCGATTATTGCAAATTGATGTTTAGGCGATACATTTTTCTAAGAGACTTATTAATTTCCGATCTACCACTAATTCGTATTTTATGAGATCTGAACAGAACAGTTTTTCGAGCTGGACAAGATTTCTGATCGTGTTATTTTTCACTCCGAGAAATGTTTAAAGTATAGCTCTATGACATAATTATATGATTGAGTCTACTTTGGTCTAATCATAACAAAGGAGTCTGTCTCAATCGTAATCCTCGTCTTAATCTTAGTATATCTTAATCCTAATCGGTTTAGTGAAACCGTGAACAAACGGACTAATGCACATAATTTTGTAGGCGTATTGTCAACGACACCACACTGAACATTGCGGTCGTAATGAGATGCCGTGGAAGCCGCAAGAGGTTTTATGTAAAACGCACTTGAGTCCATATCGCCATATCGTATTTCATGTCTATGCAAATGATCACATCGTTATTAATCTTAGTTAATCCACACTAAAATAGTATAGTAGTATATACGCCAGGTCTTCACGTGTGGGAGAAACTTATGTCCAGCAGTGGGACGTGAATAATTTTGCAGCTGACTTTTATGAATATAATAATTGCAGTATAACACATATAGCAGTATAACAGTATAACACATTGGAGTGTACACAGCCATTGGAGTGTAAATTTATAGGAAAAAGGGTGAAGGGTGGCCGTGTTAAAGTGCATATTAATGTCGTCCTAAGAAGCATTGGTAAAGCGAAATTTTCTTAAGCATATACCAGTACGATCTCCTATACTAGTTTCATCAAAACGATTAAATATAAAAATGATGTATACTATGTATGCCATTCGTGGCTGGGATATAGAGAGCGCAACGTATGCACCATATTATAACATCTGTTTACCATAACCATTACCACCATAATAAAGGCCATTTGATTTGATTTTATTTGATAAACTTTTGATATGAGATAACCAAGCTTATGGCTACCTTATACCTGCATTTCCTACTATGATGCAATCTCAGATCGCTGTTCGGTTGGAACGAGTGGTGAAATGAAATATGATATGGTGTGATAAATGCGATTCAGGTGTGGAAGTCAGGTACGTTATACACTTGTTTTATGGTAGCAAGTAGAGTGCTGTAACCTCTACTGTATTACACATGTAGGTATGTAGGTATGTACATACATGTATACGTACTTTGGTACAACTATTTCATGTATGAATATAGTCAGGTAGAAACAGAATTTTCTTCGCCTAATTTCCTGATCAATTTTAATTGCAATCGTGATAAATTATCATCTATAACAAGCATTCTTGACCTTTTTTCAGATGTGTCCGATTTAGACAATACTTTATGTGATTAAAAATGTTTGATATGATAAATGAATCTGGAGATTTCAGTACACTATATTCTCCTACTCCTATTAAGAAATAGAGCAAAATTTAAGTTGTATTACGCGACCTAAAATAAGCATATCTGGAACAAGGTTTAAAAGAACTCTACTAAAGCAAACAGATTGACATTCGGTGGGAATTTAATGATGAAAAAATGCTATGATACTTTGCTCACCCAGTGAAATGATAAAAGTTCAATGATTTTTCTACAATATTCATTATACGAAATATATTAATGACTAAAAACCTAATACAAATAGCTCTTCCCTTATTATATTATCTGAAAAAATAAATACAAATGAATAATGCTTTCGGGACAATACCATTTGTAAGCAGTAAGTGAGCTCATAAATTTCAAGCAGGACTAGGAAACAGTCCGTATAATCGCCCGTTTATCATTGGGTTAGGAAATTTCTGAATTCCCACAATAAGGTGTAGCAACAGAGACTTTCTCTGGCCCAGGGTTGTGACATTTGGATAATTATAGACTAATAAAAATATTAATATGCGCTAACGGGCTGTCTAAATTATTGTAAATCTTTAAGTAGAGGAAAAATAGAAACAAAGATATAAAGCACAACATAACTGCTAAATCCTGGGATATATTTTTCTGCATTTTGTACACTCTTTTGCCTACCCTTCGGGAAATAAAGGCTTGATGTTATATATGTTAAAATAGAGTTATGTTTAAAATATTGTATTTTAATATGAAACGTCCATAAACTATTTATTGCCTTTATTGTTTTACAATATTTATATTTAAAATTACTTTTTAGCAAATACATAAACAATTAAATACTGTTTCGTAGTAGTAGATGTAGTGTAACAGCCGCCTACCATAATACAAGCCTCTCTCGATGCTTACTTTAGGATCAGCCGTGGGATTAGCCGTTTGTGGAGTTGTCTTAAAATATCATTATTCTGCTAATTCTTTCCACGCTGGACAATGACATTAGAAGGTGGGGAACGAGTTGTGATTTGGACAGCCCTACCTTAAAAGCTAACTTAAGCACCGGTTTAATTCAAGGCCTACCATTTCTCGAGAAGTAATAAAACCATTTTTAATGTTTACTTTCGGCTCTTTAATTAATGACTACGTACGTTAGAAACGTTAAATATTAATAAAGCAGATAAGCTAGAATTGAAAAATTTAATCTAATCTATTCTCATTTAATATCCGGATAATACTGATGAAATTTCCAATGTATTTGAGATAAAAGATGATATTCAAATTGGTGCTTTCAAACGGCTTACATGTAAAATAGAGAACCTAACTAATTACCTTTAGAGAGAAATAAAGACATGGACATAGACCTTTCCTAAGGCCTATGTCAGTAGTGGATGTGTCTATGGACAACCCCGTAGACAGATCTTTTCTTACAACCTAATTATGAAGAGCTTTGTTGTACGCCTTTGCTTTTTATTATACTTATTTCCTAATAAACAGAGATATCTTGGGATCAAGTATTGGAACAATTAGTTGTAATATACATCATTCTGCACATTATAATGTGTCACAAATTCAAGAAAATTTCTTCGCTCGTCTTGACATTGATCTTCATAAAACATTAAGCGAAATTTAATATGAATGTACAGTATTAATTAACATCCAAGTGAAATTAAAACTGGCAAGTAAACAGACAATTAGTAATACTATCTAGCTGGGAACAAATATGAAAATTGTTATGTAATCTCAACAGTTAACAATGTTAACATTCTTTTTATATAACCACGACTGTAATTAAACAGTCTACGCTATGGGGCTTTGACCCATAGCAAACAGACAATTTTTGGTGGGGCAACACCAAACGAAAGTGAACACGTCTGTAGTGTTTGTGGTGCAGTGAAAAAAGTAAAAGTTTTACTCGGATTTTTACTCGCACTTATTTCGTATGTCGTGAAGTTGATATTTGTATGACCCTTGCTGTATTTTTTGCTTTATTTGCCATAACGTTTGAAGTGTCAATTGCTTTTACGTATACGTGACTGTGGACCTTCTCTGGTGGCCGCGCGAAGTTCGCGTGCGTAGAGAAGATATGATAACAAGTAAAAAAAAAATTGTCACAATTATATTATTATTACGTCTCACTTACGTCAGTTGTCAATAAATTGTGGAATTAAGATATTGACTTTGACACATGTCAATTGGAAGCTAAAAATAAAAATAATTATTTTAAATATGGCGGAAAGTGTTACCGGTAATTATATGGCTAAATGTTCTTCTATCATGCAGGATAAATATGTGGGTAATGACCACAAGTGCTTGTTCTGTGTCTGTGTGTAAAATCTACATGAATCTAGACGTAAAGATTGTAATATAAATATATATGTACATATGATTCTGGTTATATTTTTAGTTACCATAATACTAACTCGACCTCGTTTTAGGCGTTCAACATTTTCCTGGACACTCCAAATTGTTTGTATTTATTGGCCGATAATCATTTCAATTGAAATTGTTGCCTGTAATGTATGTAGTATGAGTTTATTAGGACATTTTCATAAGGTAATTTATCAACTCTGATTCGCACTCACAGGTGCTTGATGATTAAGAATTTGAATCAGTTAAATTTATTATAATATTACTGATCTTTCACAATATCAATAAGCTACCTGGAATCATTCTTATTATCGCCATTTTTGAGTATGTTTTTTATCATTTTGACTATATTTATTAGACACAATCAC
>DWMG01003248.1:0-12140 GCA_018244855.1 Elbella merops
GAGATTACGGGCATAAACCCCCTTTTGGGGGAGGCCTATGTCCAACAGTGGACTATGTAAGATAGGCTGATGATGATAATAATGATGATGTGTACACAAAAAAGCTAATAGAATGACTAAGGTATGTTTAAAATGTGGTAAGGTATTTATAATCATGTATATAAAATGTATTTATTAATCTGTTACGCTCATTCGTAAACGTTATATTGCGCCATGAAGTGATAGTTTGACGAGGAGCAGTTTTGTCTTGTGTCATAGTAAGCATTATAATCAGTGATTCAAGTCGATGATAACCAGACACACCACACCATGTTTTTCAACATTATAATCATCATAGTCAAGAACTCTTTTTATTAGTCCCTGCTGGATATGAGTCTTCTGCCAGAAAGAGAAACGGTAAGGCTATAATTAAATTGATTTGGACGCAACCTCTTTTACGTGTCGCTAAACGCAGCAAAATCCCGAAAGCTTGTGAGGCATGGAGAAAATTCTACCACGCTACTCCATTGAGGATTGAGAGAGTTATTTGCTTGATGGATTAAAGAAAGTAAATGCATGTGGAACAATCATAGGATATAAACTACTGTTTTTGCAATAATATGTATAAATATATAAATATTCACTGCCGCTTAAAATGCAAAATTTTATTTAATGTAATTTTATTGGCCCTAGTCCACTTGACTTCGAACAGTAACGGCCGATTTTACAGGCTTCCCCAACCAGTTAAAACAACTAAGCTTATGGAAAAACATAGTGTTTCTCAGCGTGTTACTAGCTGAAGAAAATAAAAAAAAAACAATAAAATTACTGGTACATTAAAATATCTGTCACAAGCCAGCCATTTTATATCGCATTAAATCGTTTTGTAAGAAATTTACCTACTGATTCTATTCTATACTCAGCACTTCAACCCCGCCGTGTGATGGTTTTACGAGCCTGAGTCCTATACGCTCGTACATTGAACAACATAAGTGATCATATTCGGTATTTCGTGCATGCTATTCTCGCCTTTATCAAATAGGTAATTCAGCTCATATACGCATAATCATATTACTTGGTAGCGTGAAAGCTGTTTCGTCTGTTACATCAGTTTGAGACTAGGGTTGACACATTAAGATTTTGCTTAAACTTGCTATTAATCATTTTGCAATTTTAATTTAATTTATTACAAGTCATAATTTAATCTTAAGTTTGCGACTAATTAAATATTTTAATGAAAATACCTTTAAACTAATATTTTTTTACTTAAAATATATTTTCTTAGTTTTTCTTTATCATTAACGTCCAACTATATTATCAATATCCTAAATTGTGACTCCAAATACAATAGTCTACTGTTGGGCTAGAGCTATTATTAAAAATGAGATAGATACATTCTCTACATCAGATAATAGACATCTGTAGGTAATCTCAAATAGGACAGACACGACCTCCGACCCCCGTCTCAGATGTGTCAGTGCCTTAAGGATTAAGATAGAAGCCTCACATGTTTCTGCTCTACTTTTGTTACTGAAAAATAAATACCGTACTTACATTATATAAAAATAGTGCTTCTGATTAATGTTTATGGTATTAAACCTAACATTACAGGATTATCTAGTTCGTTAGATAAATTGAACCAGTAACTTTTAATAACAATAACTATAACACAATAATTCATTAAGAATCCTAATTGTTTAAGCACTACATTTAACACAAAATAATTTATCAAATTATAATCATAGTCATAAATCATAAAATTAATATTAATCAATAAATCTCAAGTATCTAATGTTGGAAACACATATTAATGAACACTGAGTATTGAAAATATCTACTGTCAGTCGTTAACATAACAGTTAAAACGTAGTCGAACTACACTCCTCTGCCGCTTTGGGGAAACACATGCATGATGAATATTATATTTTTGGTCAAATTTATATATACCATCCACCTGACAGACCCTTAGAATGCTGTGGTAATAGTAAATTAAATTGAAGTAAACTAAAAATAAACTATGTCCTCAGAAAACATTTCCTTTTTTGTTAATATAAAACTGAGGAAAAATATAATGCACAGATTTATGTCATCGTATTACTGTTCCAAAGCTTGCATGAGCTTTGCAAGCCCTAGCAGAACCAGGGCCGTAACGTATAATTAAGAGTTGATTACTTCGCATACTTTGATTCAGACCTATTTTATGATAATGCTCCGAGTGTTTGCCGCTTGTTGCGTTTAAACATAGTGATTAGCGGGCGGTATAGCGAAACAGGCGTATGTGTAATTGAATTTTATCACTCGGACGAGACTGTCGAGGGTACTAACATATTTTAAGCGCGCAGTTTAAAGGTTATCGTTCTTCTAATAAAA
The DNA here is from genome assembly GCA_018244855.1 of Elbella merops. Taxonomy (NCBI): domain Eukaryota; kingdom Metazoa; phylum Arthropoda; class Insecta; order Lepidoptera; family Hesperiidae; genus Elbella; species Elbella merops. Next base: position 2,350 of record DWMG01003248.1, read on the forward strand.
TTATTGCTACTCGTATAAATTCACGCCAGGTTCATTACTGGGTAGCCACATAGCAGTGAGTGCCAACATATTTACTACTACTATATATTTACTGTTTTTCTTCATTTTTAAGTCTTGTGACTATCCGTCAACCATTGGATAAAAATAATACAACTTTAATACCGGTTAGTTGATTAGTTATTTGTCTTCTTCCTTCAGGAAATATCCGTCTTTTGTGATCAAGTTATGTGAGTTTTAGTCTCCCTCGGCATCTGCTTTCGTCAACATTCTAATAAGATATGCACTAATAATTAAAATGCTATGAAGATACAAGCTACGAGTACCTTCTTTAAGTAGAGAGATTTGTAATTAAAAGTTTGTGCTTCTTTTGTCTCTATTCTTCCTTATTTTAACCTTCCCTTTGTTATCAATAGTGTATAAAAGATTTGTCAATTCTGCATTTTTATTAATTTTATGTATTATTCGCTGCAGACTGACTAATTTGATCACTTTCAAAACAGATAAAATAAGGGATTTGTCAAAATTGGCAAATAATGACGATTAATTTTAGACGACAAAATGTGATTATGTCAGGAGTAGATATTTATAGCACTAATTATTATCCAAAAGGCTCAGTGTCTGCTTCAAGGTTTAGTGATTTACCTACTTGTCACTGTCATCATAAGAATCTACATTATTTACACAATTGTGAAGGAGTATCAGATAAAGTTAAGCAACAGTTCTCTCTCGTACTCGCAGCCAATTAGAAAGTTCTCGAATATGAAAACGGTGATTGCAACTTCAATTTGTTTATATGAAATTCAAGATGCCAACTTTTGAGCTGAGAAAATCTCAACCAAAGTTTAACTCGAGGTCGAGATATTGCGTTCAGTTTTCAAGTTTTGGCTTAACGTGGAAACGTACATACAGCTGGTAAATTTGCCTGACGTATTATTCTGTTGATCTTGTTCTACGAGATAACAAACATATTCACTGTCGTATACGTTAAAGCATATTTAGCTAATTAAGGGCTAATTGAAACTGATGATATTTTTTATATTTGACTTTTCATAGATTTTCTCCATTTGTCAGTGTTTTTTACTATGAACAGCAATTGTTGCAATGTAATTAGAATTTATATACAATACACAAGATCCTTCAATTCTGTTTTGGGATAGTCGCAATCCACAACGATCTTTTATAGAGTATTAAAAATAATTTGCAAAATTTTGTTGTTAAATTTAAAATTGTATCTTGCTTTCAAACTCATTTCTAAATCGAAAAGCACGTCTAATAAGCATCTGATGTTAAAGGAATACGCTAAACTAGCCATTATGATAGCTTCCGTGAATAGATCATTAACCTAGACAACTGAAGTACGTTACAAGGAGTACATCAGTATTTACGTTACAGTCAAACACACATCAAAGTAAAATCGGACGACAAAACGAATCCTAGGTTCAAAGACACGCGATGCCTTAAATACAGAACGTAATAAACCAGTCCTTTTCCAGTAGTAACAATAAAACAAGCAGCGACGAACATGCAAATGTCAACGGGACGGATCGCTGCGGGCTGACACGACACGAAAAATCCGATCGCTAAGATCGTCCCGATAAACGTTTGTGGAACAATGTTGGTGTAATGCAGTGTGGAAGTCAATGGGCGTGCCTCATGGATGCAAATTGCAGTGCCGCGGGCGCTAGACAAATGGCGTCGTGAGCCGGCCGCACCGGTAGCACACGAGCCGAGCGCGCCCTGTGTGCAAACATCTGCGGACGGATATGATGCTCTAGTAGTTTAAGATTCCGATCGTGAACTGAAGACATTAAATCACGTGTGCAGTTCCGATTTTAATATCTTTAGTGAGTCTTTAAAAAAGGTTGTATAAAGAAAATAGCGATAAATGTATCATTTGAATTTTTAGACTAATTGTTCTCGCCTCGTTAAGTGTGAATGAGGTAAAGACTAAGATACTGAATGTTGCCACTTGCCGAGCAGTGACAGAGTGCTGTAATGCAGTGTGAAAGTCATCAAGCGTGCCTCATGGATGCAAATTGCTGTGCCGCGGGCGATAGATAAATGGCGTCGTGAGAGGACCGCACCGGTAGCACACGACTACGCGCGTACACAAACAACCGTGAACGGATATGATGCCCTGGTACGTTAAAATTCAGTTCGTGAACTTAGACATCATCGAACTATGACGGCACTTACTAATTATACTTGTATATGAAGAAGAATAATATTTATTAGTCATTCTGTCTATCGTAAATTAAAATGAAACTAGATTTGGCATGTTGTTTGTTTTTGGAATTTACTAGTATTACTAAATAAACAAAGATTTAATAGTAGTAAAACTAAAGGAAGATTTAATAAACCGTTTTCATAATTAAAGTTACTATCTCCAAGTGGACGGGTTTTCTATTCGTAGCGTTTGGGGTCCAAATTACTTCATACGTTAAGATTTACGTTGTACAGAAACCCTTGATTTTAGATATGACGGAAAATGTTGATACACCTATGAGTTACAAGGTAATACCTGGAATGTAATCCTGAGTCAATATCGGTCTTAAAATTTTTATGTAAACACGAGTAACCTTAAAATTGCAACCTAAATTTAGTTCAGCGTTTATACTAAACTAAGGAGGAAGAACGTTGTTCTGTTTACCATATTAAGAACATTTTACTCTCATGCCATGTCTCTTGCGGGGTAGGCAAAGAGCATCGAGTATCTATCTATCCTTACAAATCTGACGTACTTCTGCTACATTCATCACTCACTCTCTTAACACGGCAATTTCGGAGTCTTCTGATTCCTCCACCAAAGACTACAGATAGTATCTGACCTAATTTGTCCAAGACAGCACAGGCATGGACTAACTCGGTACCTGCATAAATCAACATTAAGAACACGTGTTTGGAATTCCAAAAATTCCAAAGGAATAAATCGGAACACATATGGACAAGCCTAAGGAAACCACTTGCTCCATACTTCCGGTTAGACCTATTATTGTGAAACAAGGCCTTCTCACCTGGGAAATTATTACCATGGGAATATTTTTTTAATTATTAATAACCACTTACATTCATAAAACGTCCATTTTAACCTTTGTAAAATCACATCCCTCGTATAATTGCAGATTTCATGTAATCCAATACGGCGCGTATAAAATGAACCGGAACTACTCAGGGCAGCGCCAGAGCATTAAGTCTTTTTTAAATTATTATATCCGCTTACCTTTTAAGAGTCGCTCCGAATTACACTCAGTTCGCTAAGAGCTTGAATCTGCAAGCAAGCACCTGTCGTCCAATTTAAATCTTGCTTTTACCTCTCCAAATGCAATGCTATCCTGACCAAGACCGCCATTGCAAAATTGTCGAGTCAAGGAGCAGAGCGAATTAAAAATATGCTATCAAGATACACTACTTTATTCAAAAGTTATGTTTTCTTTATGATCTTTCGCCAGAAATGTGTATTAGACTATTAAATTGACACCTCATTATAGAACTATTCTTAAACACGTAAGGAATATTTAGAACTCGGTGTTCACTGCCTACCCTTCTTATTAATTATTTAAATTCTTCACTTATAATATCTATGTTCATATCTCTAACATAATCAATTGACACAGCGACTCTGCGTCGTATTAATCAGCGAATAAGTAGCTCAATAAAAGTCTCTTAACTAATCAACTTGGCCCGATGGTTTATAAAGCCACGGCTTAGACGGGCGGAAATACACGTCGAAAATCTTCTACCTCAGTGCTAAACACGTCCAATCGGCTTACGTTGCCTCTGACGATATTGACAGTTCAGAACAGCTGGCCCTAATCTTAACAACGACTGCGATAACTTCAATAAATTTATCAACGCTGGCAAAATTGTATAAACAACATCGAAAGCGTATGAAAACAACAATTACGTAAATGGAAAGACCTGATAAAAGCGAGCTGTACACATCGATACAGCAAAGTTAGTCGCAAGACAAATTGCAGTGCGGTCCCGTCGACGGTTGAGGCTAAGCATATATAATTCAACCACTATATCAGGCACCAAGATTTTATTACGACGCGTTAGTGCTGGCATATTAGCTACCGGGATGTCGATAGGAAAGTCGATAAACTGTTTTGCACTAAACGTACTGCAAAAAATTTTTGGTAAATTATTTAAAACCGTCTGCCTGGTGCTCTATATTTATTACATAAATTGTTTTAACCTCTGGTATAGAAAAGGTTAATTTTATTGTTGAATATTTTAATGTTGATTGCAATAGGTGTACATCCCATGGCTTAACCCGAGTCTTTCTTCATAACAATGAGATGCCCAGAGAATACTCCAATTTGCTTTAATTCAAACTAAAGGATGGACAAAGCTTTATAACTGCTTGTAAGGTGCACGAATGTGCATATGTCTGCAAATAAGCATACAATGATACATGAAACACAACCTTCATAATATGGCTTCTGAAATTCAGATGTCACAGTAAATGGTCACATAGATTAAAATTTACCTCATATTTAGTTAGTCATTCGTTTTCTTTTTAGCCTCTTCTTCTTTAATAATCTATTATTTTTTTGCTTAGAAAGTTTGCATCATTGTTATTGCAATAAAGTTTATCACTACAGAGCGTGCGTAAAAGCTCAGAACAATACTAACGCACCTTCAGTTTTACGATCATAATTTTTATGGATCCATTAATAATTCATGCTATCAAAGAAAGAACTGGTCACAATATTGAATACCCATCTCCTCGCGCACTCCATCACAGGTCGCGGCAATAAAGGACGTCGCGTATTTACGACTATCGATTTTACCATAAATCGCATATCGATAATAAAAATATTGATAGAACAATAAACCGCGTCACTAGTTACAATAAAACCGGGCTCGTGCCACTTTTATTCCCCGCAATACCACTTATTTAGCCTGGATTCTGCCTCTATTTGTTTGTAAGTAAAGAGATAATGTATCGAAACATGGCGGTAAGTCAATACCTGTTTTATCGACGGATCGGAAGCTAACTGATGGCGCTCGAGCCCGAGTGAATTATCTGCTTCGAAGACTCTATAATTTATTATGTTAGTGCTGGTAGATTTGCTAATGTCTTTTTGTGGGCTTCCCGAGTAAACATCTTTGAATTTCGAACACACTACTTTGCTTTCTGTTATATTTTTAAAAAATTAACATAGAAAATGTTGTGTCGAATTATTATATTATATATTTAATCATTTGTGGGTATAAAGTAATTTGATAAGTTTAGACTATAATTAATTACCAATAAAATGGTTAGTAATACCAAAATAACAATGAATTTAACAAAAATGTCGAGAATCGTTGTACTGAATTGCAAATTGAAATATCTGCTATAAATTACTTAACGAAATTTCATCAAAATCGCGCAAATACCTTTTTGCTCTCCGTCTGTTCAATATCTCGGATAGCAAGCAAACATTTCACTTCGTGAATTGGAATCTTTAAATTGAACTGCGTCTAATGTACATCTTTTTATCGGAGCCCTTCGCGCTGAAGTCAACCGTTACGAAAGATTACTCTTTAACAAAAGGACGCACGGCTAAAAAACCTTCCCTAATGGGATCTCCGGATCGATTCGCTATCTATGAAGTCACGTAGAATATTAAAACTGTACATTTAAAAAACGATGCTTTTTGAACAAACAGAAACTCACATATTTCTCGATGTAACGGAAGGGTCAGGGATAAAGCACACAATAGAGACAGTCTATCGCGGGATTCTAGAAAACATGAAAGTTTATTACGAAATTATTTGTAATCGAATGCTGAATTTACGATCCTTTCTATTTCTTTTTCTAAATTAAGACCCACCTTTCTTAACTAGATATATACATAGGTCATATGCTAGGTGATGGGGGAGTAAAAGTATTCGAGGTCAGCGTGACTGGTCGTAATGATATAATAAAACCAAAAAAAAATAAAGTTAAAAATGTGTTAGTGTATACAATGCTGGTGACCTATAAAAAGAAAATAAAATGAGAAAAAATAAATAAATAATAAGTTATGTAACTACCATTATGCTACAGCTACATTAGTATTTTCTAGATATTCACCTACGCAATATATCTAGTCAAACAGTTCATCAAGTCGCGGTGTATACGGGCGAAGACGAATGCCCGTCGGCGCGATGTCGGCAAATTGGTGCCCATCAAAGGGTTTCGACGCGATAAAGTTCGCTTGCTTGGACATAACTGTGTCACTTCGCACGCGACCGCTTCCTCTACTTAATACGCAGTTCGTCCATATAATCATACGAACGGTACTTCTAATAATTATTAATAGGTTAAAATTAACAATGAGCAATTAGTTGCAATTGATAATAGTATACATTAAATTGAAATTAAGAATAATAAGCCAAATTAATTTAAAATTGATAATAATAAATAATTATGTTTGTCTAGCAACTAATATGGGCAAGAATAAATCTTATTGCGCAATATTAATGTTTGCCCCATTAAGAAGTCACAACATTAGAAACCTAAAAGGCATTGACTCAGTTTATGTAGGCAATATCGTACTTATAGCGAATAGGCCTAGGGTAGGTATAGACACACAAGTATCTGTTATAAAAAGCCTTTTATATGGTCAATAAATAAAATGTCCAATTAAAATATGTACCTATAGGTATAAACCTAGACCAGTTGGCTTATAACGTCTCCGGTTTCATGTAAATATCGAACTTCAAGTGCATAGGGATTAATTTTCTCGATAGTTAAATATCGCCCGCGGCGGCATTCAGCGAGCAACGATATAATTTTAACTGACTTCTCTTACCACAGATAATGTACTATTTTAACTAACTCCTCCTTACTACGAAAAACTAATACTTTTTGTTTGATAGGAAATATAACCATTTCCGTTTAGACATTCGTAATAGTGACGTAAGTTTTAATGTTCTTTGAACAAAATGAAGATATTCTAACTATCTGTTAGAACACCTTCATTTTGTTTATTTTTCGAAATTAAACTATTTCACACCAAATAACTTCTCACTTTCACATCGTATGATGTAATATGACATGGCAATGAAATGAAATCTGAAATTGATCTGTAACACAAAGCATTAAAAGGCCAAGCGAACGAGAATTGAAATGTTCCTATCGCTTCCAAAAACTGTACAAAGTGATCAGTAGAACACAATAAATCAATCAGTCAGCTGATAGTAAGCGATGTGTTTAACAATACAAAATACTTCGCTGCCGAACACATAAAAGCTTATCGTACCGCTATCGCATGTCACGACCTCACGACGCAACCGAATTGCAGCTACACGGTCATGGAAATCGGAATTTTTGAACATAAATAAGAAGATTACTCGTGATATTTTGAAATGATGAAATAAAAAAAAATCATCGAGACAAAATTATCTAGAAGAAAATGTTCAATTCATTATCATTGCATATATCCAGATTCAAATTATATTAATGCGAGTACAACAGCTGAGTACTAGACTGTTTCTATTGTTCTATATTTCTGAAGACTGCAATGAACTAAAACTGTATGGTCTGTAACTATATTTTTTTCTTTATTGGTCCCATGGGAAGACAGTACTTATAAACATGACTTCGAACTTATCAAATTCTTTTTTTAATAATATATTGGAACTAATTTTAGCAGTCAGAGAAATATTAGAAACATTGACAGGTCTTGTCTTGTCTTCTTATACTCGTATTTTAACAGTGCTTTTTAAGTACGACTTATATTACTCCTATTTTGAAATGCACTGCTTACTTTAAGTGTTTTTTCTTAAAGTAAGACGTACATATCTAGTAGTATTACGTTGTACAAAGTTGGTAAAGAAAATGTATAAACTTTATATACCAGATCCCATCACAGATTTCGACTGCAAATGCAACCGAATACCAGCAAGTCTATAAACGAGTCAGGAACAGTGGAATGGAATAGAATTTCTTAAAACAGTTGAAACTCAATTCTTTGGGAGTGTAGTACAAATTGGTCATAAAGGAGATAGTGCCAATGCATAGAGATAGGAAGGCGAGCGTGAAGAAATTCTTGATAGCGACGTTGCATTGACGGCGAACGGATGACTAAAGAGAGGCGCTGCTTGCATAGCAATAACTTCACCGATCTGTCTTATGACGAATGGGTAAAAGACATGCGATAGCAAAATATGTGATACCTGGCGAAACTACATATGAATAGGTAAAATCGAAGTAGCTGCCAGTGAAACTGTCATAAAATGTTCGTTTAACAACTACAAAATATAACATATTCTTACCTCGATCTACGATAGATTTTAATCAGATAACTTTATAGAAATCTAGAGATGATTTTAGCCTGTCACTGTTACAATTATTTTTAAATTTAATACTGCCATTTGTATCGGAAACTCAATAATTGACTAGAATAATATAATAATCGACCCATTTATCAATCATTCAAAGTTAAAGCCATAGTCTGCCACGCTGGCCAAATGCGAGTTGGTAGACTTCACACACCTTAGAATTTTTTTTTTATAAATTCTAAGGTGTGCAGATTTCACCATTAGCAATAATTGACTAGCGAGTCCAAATTGACGACTCTGACTCGTTTCTAGCAACATAGCTTCTGTGAAACAAAGTCATCAGTATGATAGTTCGTTGCCTACAACCAACGATCCCAAGAAAACGTGAATATACAGCGAATTGACAAAGAAAGGCGCTCCTTCTAAGCCTGTGCCGTGAATGTCGGCCGCGTATACCGTAACGTGTATTTCATTGTTGTCTGTACTGGAATGAAATTTTAAAAGTATTACGAACAAAATAATTTTATAAAGCACACTTACATCTGAATTCAATTTTATTATTATGCAACATAAACCTATTGAAACTTTCTAATTATTTGATTTTTTTTAACATGTCTAAAACACAAATTGTTTAAGGCATAATTCATGCAAACCATTTATCCGTGGGATAAACTGTTTGCCTACTACTTTCATTTGGGAATTGGGTCACTGTTTTAGTTTCTCAATATACTTTCCGCATAAAGTTGTTAGGGGTATATTTTTCAACACCATAATTAATACAAAAATTTAAATAAAGAGCACGTAAATAATCGTATGAAAACTCACTTCAAATTTAGGGCAGTCCATTTTCCTCGGAAATGGTTTTAATGAGAACGTACTTTAAGTAAATTTTGCACCAAATTTAGAGCAATTGGAGCATACAGTCGTTACGAACGTACAGTTTACAAAACCACATACGCTCTTATGTGCAGACAAAATACCCGTCTCATATAAATGAATTAAAATGATTTTAAAGTTCGGAGCGGCAAGATTTTCGCTAAATACTTTTACTTTATGTATGAGTGGTTTAAACTATTCGAGTCACTTTTTGGGTTTACATGAAAACAAGTGCTGTGTAGTACAATATTTTGTTCTGCTGCTAGAAATATAGCACAGGTACTTCAAAATTCGTTAATGTGTTTCGAAATAGATACAAGGCTTTAAACAGTCTTTATCAATCCGCGTTCAACTGATGTCATCTAAATTCGTACTATTTTATGAATTTTACTTATTTATCATCTATTACGAAGATCTTATTCATAATCTATTACGACTACAACCTTTATTTCGTCCCACTGCTGGGCACAAGTCTCACCTACAATTTTCATAGGCTTAGAACACTGCTCCACGCCGCTATAATAACGATTCAAAACATTTAAGCAATCTTATTTGTCGTACACAAAGTTATTTACCCAATTATCAATTATATTCCCATGATACAATAACGTAGTGGAAAGGTGCGGTAAACTTAGTGATAAATTATGACTGGGGGA
>DWMG01003249.1:0-12140 GCA_018244855.1 Elbella merops
GGCAACGCGGCGTCGATTCGCGCCAGCATATTACAATAAACTCTGTTACAGTACTAACTAGCTAACAGGAACGTCGGCATAAACATGTCCGGTGTAAAGATAAACTCACTATTGAATTGTTGGTGATATTAGCGGGTGTTACGCTGCTCGGTGGGGCCGTGGCGGGATAGGGCTGTTTCAGATACATAAGTGCAGTTAAGTATTTCTTCATCCGCGAATTTATATATTATTTATCATGAAGTCATTGTAGTTGATAAATCAAATATCTATAATATATCTGTATTCATTTTTTTGATAAAAAATATCCTGGAACACACGTCCATCTGATCCCAAAGAAGGCCCGAAGAGAGCATGTATTATAGCAAGGAGGACATATGTACATCCTCGTACATATGGTAAAACTGATAAACTACATAAAGTTTTTACATCTATACACGGAACAAATTATTTTGATTTAATATTTATCTTGGGATAGAATCGAACCCACACCGCGACTTAGCTGCCAGGTTCACTAACCACTGGATCAACGGGTCAATAAATTGCAAACATTTAATATTCACGAGGATAAGAAAATTGCTTCTTTATCGACACTATCCTGATTTCAGCCACCGCACAGAGTACGCCCACTCACCCCGCCTCGCTGCCTATTTATCACCATTGACGCCAGCCGAAAGGGTAACTGGAGGTCACTAAGTGATAATACTATACTTGGTCACTGATTATTATTTAATACCGCAGGGCAGTGCCTTGCAAAGATAGTCACAAAGTTTTATCAAAGTAAATTCCTTTAATTAAACTGACTGTTAAATACTATTACAGAGTAATATTAGACATGTAAGAGAGCAGAACCGACGAGATTTTTAAAGAGCAAAACTGTCGATTGAGAGGATTCAATAAGTTATACCTTCTTAATCAAATCAATGGTCTCCATATTTCTCAAATAGCACTATCAATATCGAATCGCAGTTTCATCGGCGAGTCAAAACGAGCAAAAGATAAGTAACAGCTCTTTATTAAGGCGTTCCGCGGCGACGAAATTAATCATTGCAGTAATAATATCCTAGAGAACGCGTAGGGCGGGTTTATTTGCGAAGGCCCAGCGCGGAGCACTGACACCATGACGCGCAGAGTTGACGTCCTCGACGAAGACGCGATATAGGTTTCAGTAAGCAAAAACGTGTAGACAATGGACAACCAAGTGTTGTGCTCCGGTGGTGGTGGAAGCAGCCGACTGTCCGATGCCTATTTGGGATGAGGAGCTCCCTATTTGGAAGGCTGTGCTCCGAGTCAGATCGATATCGTAACGCGGCGATCCCACCGCCGTCAAGCGACCGTCATCCGATCAACGGATGCTTTTATGAATATTTTTATACCGCTAGCCTCTAGCGCGTTAAATGCAAAATGCATCGAGCGACGCGGAAATTTAAATAGCTCTTGCAACTTTCTACATTTAATATTTTTACATTCATATCTGGTTCTCTGACTTATATATAAATCGTACGATACATTTTATAATAGGTAAAAAACATTCTCTTGTGCAATTTTGTAAAAATGTTGTAATGAAAAAATCAAAGCTAAACAAAACAAAATGGTTTATATAATCATATAATTCTCACTACGAAATTTGCAACTTCATATTGCCTTTCCAAGATGTGTTTTTTTATCAATCACAAAAGATGAAAAGATTATAAAAATGTGGATGGCACTGATACATGCAGAGATGACATATGGTCCTATGAGACGTTATCAAATCTGTCAGAATTTCACGCCATCTTACAATAACTATTTAACCGTACAGTCACAGATTATATCAACAGTATACGTCAGTGCCAATTGGATAATACACTTATCAGTGATTTGCACGTACTGAACACGTAAGTAAATGTTCAATCACGATCCCCTTATTCTTTTGCGTTCCCTATCATTATTGCATCACGACCGTTCAATAAAAAACATACGTACTCACTTATCTACCTTATATCCTGATGGGCACGAATATTTTTAATAATTTTTTTTCAATTCTCACGAGAACTACGTGGTACTTGCTACCTGCCTCGTAAGGGGCTTGGCGTGACTATATTATAATAATAATGATAATAATTTAATTTAATTTGCCTCAAAAGTCTATAGGCAACAGTAGCCACATGTTACTACTGTCCATTCATTTGCTGCTTTCTTCACTTTAAACAAATACTGCCGTTGTCTACATTACTGCAAATACTTAATGACTATTAATTTTAAACAGCATTCATATACTCCTATAAATATAATTATTAAATTTCACATGTCACCATATGAACAATGTAAGTGAAATAATTATACCAGTATAATACAAGAAGTAAAACTAAGATTAGTTAAACGATCAAAACGTCAGACTCATAAGAATTCAAACAAGCTCGGTCATAATAATAAATGAGAACTGTTACTATTCACACAAATCGAGGCCTGGCTCGCGGCGCTCTTAGCTCTACATTGAATTGTGTCAGTGCATACTTGACTTATGCTCCAGTAGACACATAAAACAAATACACTGTTCGCCCGAGTAGCTTTCGCACTGCCCCTCCAGTCAGCTATCAGTTCCTTTTACCCAGATCACACCGGCTGAACAATTTTCAACACGTTCCATTATAATACTGAATACCTCGCAAAATGTCTGAGCATTCGCGTAAAATGTGCGCCACGAAATTTATTGTTCAACACATATCTCAAATAAATATTAAGATATTCAAAATGTCACAAAATGCGTACTTTTATTTTCATCATTTCTCTCTCAGCATCTGCTACCAAGAGGTATGATTAATTATAATACAAAGGTCGTAAAATTGTCCTCGTCTAGATCAATGATCTGAATGTTATTATTCTGTTCATTTTGATGTTTTTAATATACAGATTTAATTTTATAACTTAGTGTAGCTATATGTAAAGAAAATCCGTAAATTTTCTTGTTTTTACGGCGTTTATTTGTAATGAACAAATTGATAAAAAAATTACGGGCAATATTGCAACCCAAATATTTCGAGTGTACAAAAAATAATTTTATGGAAACTAAATTTTTACAGGTTTTTACACCCAAGAAAAATCTCATGTTGTACAAATTTACGTACTTTATACATACATGTTCGTATGTTATTTACAGACTTACACAATACATTTAAATAAACTTTATGATTTACAAGTATAATTAAAAATGTTGGAAAAGTATCTGAAAAAAGTATTTCGGAAACACATAAGGTAGAATTCGAGCAACTTATTGTTATAACCGAGTTTGTCGGAGGTTTATTCATTTAAACTTTTAGGAGTAATCATTTGTTATTTATTTTATTTATTTAATTATTTATTTAATTGATATTTATTTACTTAATTAGAAAATTACCTTCAATAAAATTTCATACCACTAAATTAAAATTTAGATCAGGAATTGACAGGTTGAATTACGAAAGAAATAGAATGCTCTAGTTGGAGGCATACAAAGTGTGTAAAACAAAGCGGAGCGGGAGAGAATAGAGTGGGAGCGAGGTGCGCGGGTGCGCGTGCGCGCGCCGTTAAGCCGAATGAGTGCTCGTTAAAAAGCAACCCGCGGTGTAATTAGCTGCCGGCACAACATAAGGCAATGAAAATAAAACAAAGTCGCCCTGTCCCACGGCCCCCGGGCGCCTCGTGACTACTCTCACGGATCCATCACGAAATTTTACACTCGTACTGCATCTTATTAAGTGTTATGAAAGGTCTCTCGTAAGTGACAGCTCCTTTTAAGGAAGGCCGCGCGCCCTTTGCGGGAACTGCTGCTGACGACGCCGCCCTCGGCGCCGCTCGCTCGCCTCCTATTAAGTACACCGCATTATCAAATTAATGTGTATCGGTGATTAATACCGCACTGAACACTTCATTACTATTATAATCGCCCACATCAATAATAAGCTTGTGCTTTTTGTTCACAATGTTTCAGCGAGTCGAGATCTTGAGAAATAAACTCATATTATTTATCTAATGTGTTGTTAATAAGCAAACGAACGGCTGAACCTTAAATAGCGAGGCATAATAATTTCTGTCAGCGCACTATCACTTCTGTCTCAATTTGCGTTTCTAAATAGGAAAGGCGAGTCGCTCGAGGGAGCTATCACAGCGTCAGAAGTGGGCCTTATCTCTCAATTTAGTGATAATTTCATAAAGACAAGAAGGCGGCGCCAGGCGCCGGAGTCTCGTCCGGGAGGTCCGCACTTGCAGCGCTTAAAGAAACCACTAATTGCGAGCCGCTTTAAGGACGCTGATCGATAACACGATAATATCTTTAATGGCGGTCTTGTGGCGGCTTGGGACATTTCATTTTGTCTCATCCACTCGCTAAAATTAAACCGCGAAAGAACAATCAGTTTCCTCATACACGAATGCAGAAACGAAAAATTATGTAGTAACTTTGAAGCGAAATACATGCAATTTTCATTGATCCCAGTACTGAGCTACGCGTGCACTAAAGTTTCATCCCGAAGTGAAAAAATAAAAACACGTTAACTCCATTTCAATTTAAAATAAAGCGTTAAAATTACGATTCATTAGTTTTCTTTCGCTGGCGCGGTAAGTCAAGGGGCCTCCCTGTTTTGGTATGCGATGGAGCCGCCCGTTTAAGATGGGATCGATATGAACAGCGCGATGTACCGCGTGCCTTCACGCCCTTTTTTACCACGGCGACCCTTATTAAACAATTTCCTTTGTAGGTAGGTGAGAACCAGAATTTAATCAAAACTGCCTCCGCTCAGACTTGAGCGATCATTGCGATTACTCGCCTCGGTGTTGCCATAAAAGCTATGTACGTTTAACAACAATTATTTTTTATGTGATCGGCTAAGATTATTGGGCGTTCGCAATTTTAATACCTCGTGTCCCGTTTAAAATATGCCACGATAACAAAATACAGGTATGAGAACTATTTCCCCTCAGGTTCTCGTTTCTCGCGTCGAGCCGCGGCAGAAATGGTGAACAGATTTTTTACGCGGCAACATACTTTTGTACGTCCTTTTCCAGGTATGTTCAACTCATTTTATACATTTATAAATGCTCGTTCACTCTCATCTCACGGCTTCGCGCCTACGAGCTGTGAGAAGATAAAGTATAAAGCGCTCATCAAAGTTCCCGTGGCTGGTAGCGATAATACCGCACATAATCGTAAACAGCCAGCAGATGATGACGATACACGTAGGTACGCACACGGCCACGCCGAGCTTTGCATATGTAACTCACGGACCGTTGCGCATGCGAGCCGTCGGACCCCACAGTTCAGTCGAGCACGCCCTCGCGAGAGCACAAATTGTAACCAGTTACATTACATGCATTATTTAAACGCGACAACCTTATAAGAAAGTAATAATGTGATAGAGTGTACGTATGTCGCGTGTGGTGAGTCACGGCGGGCGCAATGACCCTCGCCTGCCGCCGACGCACACTATTCCTGTGCAGCGCACACTGCGTTACTTCATACAAAAATATTACATAATAAACCGTTTTTCACAAATACCTACATCGATGCACACACCTTTATGGTGCTATAAAACACGAGAGCGGTGCCAAGTGTATGTCAAATCACAACATTACTTTACTTCAAGTCCTAGCTTATAAATCGATCCATCACTAGCCGCTTCTTAATCAAGCCGTCTCCGAGCCTCACCATTTGTTCAGTGAGGCTACGTTATCTTGATCACGTCCAATGTGTGGTCATTAATTACTTTGACATCGGAACTTCAAAGAAAATTACAAATCTCATTTAATATCAATTAGTTTCAATCAGTTTCGATACTTATACTGGATTACCTAATACCTTTAATCATCTTATAGTACAGCCGGTCAAAATTTTCTGGTAGCTGGTGAAGTATTAAGGCAATTATTAACCGGTTCCAGCTACGATCAACATTTTCCTTCAGAATACACAACTTTGTTGATAATGTGTAGAGAATGGATACATCAAAAACAATTTATAGGCATTATCATAAAATTATAATTTTTCACGCTATAGATGCAATCGCCGCGGAGGACCGTAGGAGCATTTATCAACGCTGGAAATAGCTTTAATCTCACAATGTGCATGTTTTCGTTGCAACAAAAGCGATGCGACGCAACATAATTAATTTTGCAACTCTATTACTGGTACGAGCGGCTTACACAACGATTGGGTATAATCTATTTGATCGTTGAATATTCACGTGCGGCCGCCGACGCCGCGATATTTATTTTCAGGGCGTCAGTACATCATTCATCAGTTGTTCAGTGCGCGTGTAAATTTGCATAGGAGCGCGGGTTCGGTCGCGGGCACGGAGGGAATTAAAAGGGCCGAGGGCCGATCTCGTGTCGATACTGTCACATGACTAATGGAGCAGGCGCCGATCACCGATATCGACAAATAAAAACAGCCCGCCACCGCCGCCGGCGCTCGCTCGGGGCCACACGTTCGTACTTCATCCACACTTCGACATTTGCGCTGAACGCTAATGTTTTTCACTTATCTGATTTACTCGAGAACATATTACTACCATGAAATAAACATATTTGCTAGTAGACTTAATTACTTCACATCTACAGCAGTAATAAAATACAAACGAATGTAAAAATATTTTAATCAGTGTTGCTATATGTTATCTACATGGCTCAGAAGCCAAAATATAAATGTTTTTTATTTTACTCTCTTCGCTTATTACACAATAAACCAATATTAACAAAATTTGATTAATAACTTAATAAATGTGGATTTGCTCTACGTTGAACGAAGACTAGATAAAGTCGCATATAGAAACGATCATTTTTATAAATTGGTCTTTATTTGTGACGTAAAGTTTCTTGTTTTTATTTGGTGTCGGAAATTATGACGTGAAAAAGAATTGAAATATATTTTGAATTGTCATACATTTTTAAATACTTAAAAACAAAAATAAATCATGGACGCTTCAAAACAGTTCTATGTATATATTTTAAAGTATTTATATAAAGTTACTTTCAATAACAAAATTCTTTCACAGATACTTAATACTAAATAACGCCCAGCCTAGTGTGAACCGCGCTTAAAGTAGCCACTAATTCCCGCAGCTTCTACCGACACTTAAGCAGTAATTTTATACCTTTGTTTACATTTCTCGTTAGAAAACAGAAGATCTACGCTTCTATCGTACAAGTTTACATGGTATCAGTCCATCCCGGATCGTTTTCAACTCGGTTCAATGTAATATGACCCAACACCGGCGCCATGCCCAGTTGTAATCGTAAATTGTTTATGACTGAATAGAATTTGAATGTTGGAAGTCTTAATTCACGTCAATAATGATGATTATAGTATGTAGGGTAGGGATATTATAGTATGGATGGTAGGAACATACTTTAAGAACATTTATATTTAGACATTTGACTGCCTCGTTGGTCTGTTGGTTGTAAGTGCGCCAGTACAGCGTGAGGACATGGGTTCGACCCGCGGGTCGTACAAAAAATTAGTAAGTTTTCTAACTAGAAAAAGTCAGTAGTAACTCGGAATCTGGATTTATGTTCGGCGTATGGCAACAGGCTCACCCTATATTACATGGCACTAATAATATTAACTGGCGAAACTACGAAGAAGTACCACACTCCTTTACCTACCCATTCGGGGACTACAGCCATGATGTTACGTAAATTTGTTTGTACCTTTGAATTTTTTATAAATGATTGTCTTTTAGGTTAGCGCAATTCGTTGCACTAAAAACTCATAGCATGTCTCATCATTATCAAACGTTTTATCGTTTAAGCCATAGTCTGCCACGCTGGCCAAGTGCGGTTTGCAGATTTACTCGCAATGTTTTCCTTCACCGTTAGAGCAACTGATATTTAATTTACCCGAGTGGGAGGTCGAATTTCAAACAACTAAACTATCACGGCATTGTAACAAATAAAATATTCTGCATCTATATACATATGAAGAATATTATGTAACCATTAAAGAATACTTCATTCCTAAAACGCACGTTCTAGAAGCACGCGCTTCAAAACGCCAAATGAGTACTGGTTATCAATCCATTTTATATTAGTATTATTTAATATATTATATAAAGTAACATAATATATTTAAATGGGAATAGAGATAAATGTTTATTTAAACGGAAAATACGGTTCATCTTCGCAAACTACCTTTTTGCCTATTACTGCAAACAGTAATTAATGAATCTTAAATCATAAATATTTACATTGTACATACATAATTTATCAGAATGTTATAAATCCATAGCAATAACCGTAAAAAGGTCGTTTAATTAAAACTAATACATAAATGTCTAATCATTTATTATAATTGGACTAGTGTTACCTTTATTGAATTAAAACGACATAGAGATAATTCTCAATAATTATACAACCGTTTTCGATTACATTTATGTGTTCAAATATGTAAGTAATTGTTAATTACAGGACGAGTGTGTCGAGTTACTCTAGCGGACTAATACTCGACTTCGTCGAGAGTGGGGTAATACAGATTATTTGTACTATACTTGACATCCATTCTTGGCGGCAAAATGTGAAATTTGTTTCACTTTGACGTTTAAGTGAAAAAATTAAAAGCTATATAAAAACTGGCCAATATGATCAATTAAATAGTATACAAATACATAATATTTTATTTATATTTACGAATCCTTTATTATGTATATTTCGGAATATTAAAAGAGGTTTCACTGATTTAAATGTTTATTTTTAATCTTCTAAGAAAACAAAAAAGAAATAATCTTATTAATCTTAAACAAGTCGAGTTACTGAAATTTTACAGTAAATTATGGAAGAGCGCTCATTTATCTGTAATAAGGCCGTTTAAATCATAATCATGTGAGTGGCGCCGCTGAAGCCGACTTAAAAATAGGGCCGGATAAGTCATTAACCGTGATGTAAATTTTACAATGGAGTACGTACTCGTAGTGGATAGGTACGTTATACTAAGATAACAGTTTATAGCCATTTTAACCTACATTCCGGTGACTCACTTACAAAGCGTCTCTGCCCTCCGTGTGTCGGAATTTCGAAAACTCTTCCTTAGTTTATGTTTCTTTGACTGTCCATTAAAAGGCGATATGTTCTTTAAAGATAACCTAGATAATGTGTCAATCAACGCGTGTTGCTTTCGCACGGATATTATACACATATTCATAGGAATTTCATACGATTCCACCGTAAATAAACATACCAATTTAATGTACGATAGATGTTTACGCTTCGACCAACGTTTACCAAGTTCTGTCGTTCCATTTTCAAAATTCCCAGTAATATATCCAAAACGCTAGCTCTCGCTCTTTGTTTTTGTGAGGAAAATATAATGTTTAAAATTTATTAATTGTATAAGAACAGCAGTGACAGAAGATGATAATTGATGTGGCTCCCTCTTAATGGATATTTGTTTAGATAAAACACAAATAAATCGAATTGGTCAGCAATAAATAGACACTTGACCGCTGACCGCTAGGCAGTGGGCGGCGTTATCTGGGCGGGGCATCTTCTAATTATCGTTCGATAATAATCAAAGGGTCAACTACTGTGTTATTGCCCCACTGCAGGCCACAACTTTGACTACCTATTTTGTAATAATTGACTTCCAGTATTATGAAACAACAGCACTTTCTTGAGTACCTTAGAAAACCCCGGACATACTTCTGACAGTCGAGCATTTTAAATTCATTAATCTACTTACTCAAGCCAAGAACTCGTTAAAACCTGAATGATAGATTGCAGAAAATTCCAAAGTCGTCGTCGAATTTGGCCGTCGTAGACAATTGACGTCAATAAACACAAACATGTGAACGTTTACGTGCAAGACTGGACTAGAGACATGGCGATTTCGATAGTCGTACGTGAGAGCGGCAGAGTTGGTTGGGCGGCTGCAATTGACGGCCGCTCGCTGACAGACACTTCCGGCCGGACCGTGTGACGCAGCGCCGACGCGCATCATTACTAAATATACCTGAGTGACAATGAGACACCTCGCCGCCGGCTGAGTACATCTGAAACAGAAAGTGCGGGTGTGCGGCACGTCTCAACTTTAATAAAAGTTGGTTCAACAACCGCGCCCCAAACTACATGACGTGTTGCCTAGATATACGCGGTATGTGGTTTAATATCTGCGTAGATCGAAATAAATTGCTAGGATTATTGCCAACTAGAAATCATTATAATATATTGGACGCGTGGAATTCACTGTGACAATATTTTGACAGTGCGCGGTCTGGGAGATTTAGCGTCGTTCGCGTCGAAGCGTCCGACATTTTTTATAACATTTTATTTTCAGCGCGTACTGCGCTCTCTATTCGTAGACGTTGCCCGCTTAAGGATCTATTTCGATGTGTATTATGCATATTTCGAAGTGCCACTAATAGTTGACGTGTATGTAGTTCGTTATTTATTTACGGACATTGTGGGCCGGAATGCTACGCGATTGATTTCAGGCGTCGTGACGTGGGGCGAGTCATGTAGTCGCTAATTACGTGGGTGGCGATAAGAACGCAATTAGCGCTGCGCAAATCTGCTTGCATAATGAAGGCGTATTGTCTCTGCCCAACAAACGTATCTAGCATAACGTGAACAAATAGTGTATTAGTACACCTAGTTTGTATTTTATATAAATTCGATTAGCATTATTACGTTACGCCGGGCTAATTAAACAATAGGCAGAGAGTAGCGAGTGCCAAATATCTCTGACCATACAGACCTGACTTGCTTTGTCTACATACATTTATTTTATTTATTCCCTTTGTATGAATAATATATGTACATCTTATATGTATAGCTTATGATGGAACACATAATTAAGATTTTATATTTAGAACATAACCGTTAACATTAAGGCATGTATATTGAAGAGTGTATTATATGCAACTATATGTACTTCCTCTGACAATATTTTATTAGCATATTCCAATTTCATATGATCTTGTACAGTCGTATATAAAAATTCAAATTCGAAATTGTTCCAGACTAGAGTCAGACTGTTTCATTTTTCACTAGACATTTTTGTTACTTGATTTTAAACGTCCGTTTGTTGTTATAATAAATATGAGATATGTATACGTTTAAAGATTTTTGCTAAGAACTTGGCACACATTATTAGGTTAAACGAGCGAAAGCTTTTTAAATATCAAATTATTATTAATGTGAAAATAGTTTAAGCAGTCAGACGGAATGCAAACATATACGTTATTGGTGGTGGGTTTATTTATACGATGTCAGAGCTACTCGGGATAATGTATGGGGCTGTGCACACAGCACTTTGTTGCTACTTAAGATTAATTGATTGTCTGGGACACACAGATGTGTTAACTAATATATATTAACTAATCGTCAAAAAACCTTCAATCACTGCAGGGATGATTTAATATAGGGAGAAGGAGAATGCAGGGAGAATTAATATATAACTCTTCGGTAATTATGGCAAATCCATCGCTGATACACGATATATTGGGTAAAACTTAGAATTCTATACAAAACTTCAGAGACGTCATCTGCGGTAAGCTTCGAGGCTTTATTATAGTAGGGACGTATTGCGACTGAGTCCGTAAGAAATGCCTTAATGTCTTCTGTATTGGTAGAGATTTGCATTTCCGTTTAATTTCCGGTATTTGTCAATGCTTTATTTAATTTCAGAGTGTATTGCGACGGTTTGTTTAAAAATGCCACTTTATGCTCTATGTTGGTAGAGTCTGTAGAAGTTTAAACGAAGTCTTGCGCATACACTGCGAGCGCGAGAGAAACGGGCGCCGCGGCTACCATGTATGGAGCGCAACTGTACAACCGGAAAATGTACCCTCCTATTTTGAAATAATCAATTCGTGTTTTCGACTCTACTCCTACCTCAAGACAGCGTCTATCAAGGCGTCGCTGATCAAACGCTAACACGATATGTATGAACACTTTCGTTTGTTTGGTTAGCTTGATTTGTGCGTCCTTTTAGATGACCAGAGTGTAGCATCAGGCTCAAATCCATTGAACATGACATACCTGGGAATATTGTACTCCTCTACCTATCCTTGTTGGGAAATAGAAGCTCGATATTATACATAGTAACATATTAAAAACCGACATGCAATAATACTTTTCTAAATGTCTATACCACATTCTTTGTCTCTCTAATTTTCTCTGTCTGTTTTCTCTGTCTAATT